>JARYGA010057875.1:0-43246 GCA_030545235.1 Helianthus tuberosus
ATAGCGTCGTGATAAAAAGAACCAACATAAGAAAATTATGAAAAGGCATGACAAGCTTAGTTAAAATTTGATTATATATACTTGATCACATAAAAACCCATTTCCACAAAAGTGAGTTTTGAGCCTTTATTGAGCATACAAATACATATCATTAAACTAAATGCTCATTTTTCGTTTCTTGTGTGAATAGCCGCTTGGTTCTTACAACTCTAGAACTTGCCACGACGATACATTCCCGGTCCTTACCAACTTAAACCCGAGTAAGTAAATGATGGAGGCATTAGGACTAACCCTTTTTATTTCTACACCATTATTTTTCTTTTTTTTTACCACCTACCCAAAATCTCCCTAGTTAACCCATTTGAGCCTAAACCTTTTCATTTCAAAACCCAAAAACAAACACCCTTTCACCCACCAAAACCTTTTTTATTTTTTAACCCTTTGTTTTAGTAACAAGCTCGGTTTTTCTTATGAATTTCAAAAAAAAAAAAAAAAAAAAAATGATGATGATGAAGCGAAAGAAAAATAAACAAACAAGTTTATCAAAAATAACTTTGTTTGAATAATGGTTTCATCAACAAAAAAAAGTCTTACGAAAACCGACGCTTTTTACGCCTTTCGCCCTTTTACTAACCACTAACCCAACCACCTACCTTTAACCCAAGCCAAACCCTTCACCCCAAAAGTCCTCTTGATATTTACAAAGGTGTATAGTTAAAAAGGAGGAGGATTGATTGCTTGGCAAGCTTATGGTAGGAGTAAGTTCCATGCCGCTCTCGAGTGATCCACTAAAATACATCTTTGGCCGAGTGTTGAGTGATCCCCCGTGAGGTATGTGAACTTGTATATAAGTGGAATTTTAAAAAAAGACATGTTATGCCCTAATAAGTAATTTATCTTATGAAATGTTTTAAATAAATCATGACGAATAGGATTGTAAATAAATAAAAATAAAACTTAATAAAGAATCTTGGAAGTCCCGACACTCTACGACAAGCCCAAAAACCTTCTCTTCTACCCATTCCATTTGGGCGTGTAAGCCATATTATAAAGAGTTTTGCTTGAGGACAAGCAAAGATTCAAGTGTGGGGGTATTTGATGTGTGTAAAATGCAACATATTAATTACATCAAATGAGGCATAAAACTAACCCCTTTTTAGTACTAATGTTGGAAAAAGTGTGCTTTTGTCTTCCTTTTGTATTTTCAGGACCAAATGAGCTTAATTGAACAAAAGGAACAAATATACAGCCAAATCTTACATAAATACAAAGAAAGGGAATAAACGTGGCATGCCCGACCCCTCGACAACATCTCCCAAGGCAAAAAACAAGAAGAAAGTTGAGCATGGGGCTGTGCCCAGCTGAACACGGGCTGTGCCCAGCTGAACACGGGGCGTGCCCAATGGACACGGGGCCGTGCTCAGCGAGCACGGGGCCGTGTCTGGGGTGGTCAGCCCTGGCACAAAAGACAAACCTGTAGAAGCTTCTATTGCCCACCACGGGGCCGTGCCCAGCGGACACGGGGCCGTGGTCAACGCAAAGATACGCAGAATCTTGCCAAATCTGATAGTACATATACGCTTTTGAGCACGGGGCCGTGCCCAGCGGACACGGGGGCGTGTGGAGCTAATAAAGACAAGCTGTATTAATGAAGAAAGAGAAAAGGGTGGACACGGGGTAGTGTCCAGCGGACACGGGGCCGTGTCCAGGCTTCTGTACAGGCTATAAATAGGAGTGCTTGGCTCAAGCTCAAACCATCCCTTGGCACACCACCTCTCTCACACTTCACCCACCACCCACCACCACCATAACACCATCATCCACCACCATCATCCATTGTCCATCATAGAGTGTGTGAGTCGTCTCGGGATCCAAGATTGATCGTAAGAGTTCTTGACAATCAAGGCCATGTTTGCCTAAGTCTCTTACATCACTTGGTGAAGACAAGTGTCTAATGTAGTACTTTTTATTTCTAATCTTTTCGCACTTTTTATTTGGTTTTGTATTAATGACTTTAATAACTAGTTTCTTATGTTGAAGGTGATCTTTCCTTATCGTTTGTCCGTGGTGTCTTGGCATTATTTTACTGTCTATATAAAATAAAAGATTTTCACCATTCATATCTCCACGGTCTATATGGAGGTATGTTGGCTACCTGGTCGGGGGTTAAGGGAACGGTTTGGTAAAGGTCTTGCCATTGTTCAGCGTTTAGAGGTCCTGCAATGGACATTGGTCAAATTTAGTAGGACCTCCTTCAATACTTAACGGTATTGGATGGCGGGGGTCCAAACTCTTTGATCCCCTCATAAGTTAACTACTATTAATACTATAACCCGGCTATTTAGGACTGTATCCCTGCTGACTCAGACTAATTAGTCGAGGGTAACGTCACCTCCAAAAGAGGGGCCTACCATAATTTGCATTAATAACTTAATTAATTATCTTTCAATAATCCGACCCTTTAGGATTGTATCCTTGCTGACTCAAACTACTGGGTTGAGGGTAACGTCACCTTCAAAAGAGGGGCCTACTACAATAACTAAGATAATCTCTTAAATAAGTGCAAAAGTGCGGAAATAATCAAAGGTTACACTATACACGAGTCGGAACCAAGTGATTCATCTTGTCTATCTGTTTTTCTTTTATTTTTATTTTCAGCATTTTAGTTAGTTTTTATTTTTCTTAGCTTAAAACATTTTTCTAAACTTTTTATTTGATTAGACGTTGAGGATAAACCGGTACTAAAAGCTCTTGTGTCCTTGGACGACCTCGGTATCTTGCCAACACTATACTACGCTCACGATGGGTGCACTTGCCCATATGTGTGTTTAGTGTTAGTAAAATATCGTGTTTTATAAATTTAAAACTTGGCTAAAAAAGTGTTAAAGGGGCTTAAAATATACACCTAATATATATAACACTTCACACGCATCAGTCTTTAAATGAAGAGGTTTTTTACCGCTGTTGATTTACCACTGCTCAACAGTTCTGAACATCTGTTATTGCTCAACTGTTGATTTACCACTGTTTACAACATTTGTGTCCGATGAAGTGGTAGTAGCCTTTGTTTGCCATGTAGATTATTGTTGGTCTTTAAATGAAGAGGTTTTTTTTTATATATTTTTTTATGGCAGAGGTTTAAAATTTGTCCTTTCAGTTTCTTGATATTTAATTTTATAGTTTTACCATGAAAATTTATTTTTTAAATGTTTTGCATTAAATGGCTGCTGATATTTAATATCAATTTATTCGTTTATATTAAAAGTCTGTTGGAAGGACTGCTAACTTACTATTGTTGTATAAGATCTGTTGTTGCCCAACAGTGGTTTCCAAATATTGCTGAAGGGTATTGTCTGTTCTCATAGGTTCTGTTTAATCTGAGGACTGCTGAGTTACTAATGTTGCCTAACATCTGTTGTTGGCCAACAGTGGTTTTCCCAACAACTGTCATCCATTATCAGATCAGAGGTTGTGAACTGGACAGATGTTAGCTATCAGATCTTTCTAACTTTTGACACGTCAGCATTCACCTTTTCACTTTATAAACCGTTGTTTCATCCCCAAACAGAGGTTGTACTTTCGTCTCGAGTTTAAAATTCAGCAGAGCGGTTTCCACCTTCTTCTTCAACACTTCTTCGTCAACCTCTCGCAACTTTCAATTCCGATCATGACTTTGGTGATGAAAAATTCGCATAACTACCTTGCTATTTTTTAGAAAACCGAGAACAATACTCTATATCATTCGATGATTGATGTTCTTACATTATCAAAATATAAGCGTTTTTGGCACCGAGTACGAGGCGGTGATTGCGTGCAGTGATTGCGACACGTAGCATGACACCGAGTACGAGGCCAGGCGATGTGTCCGAAGCGTGGTGGATACGCCGCTGGTACTTCCTATATATAAGCGTTTTTGGCATGTTGACCAAACTTCGTACAACGTGCCATGTGAAGGTCGTAAAATTCTGTGATGGTTCAATCTAGATTCTTAAATCTATCGTGGCTGTGATTTTTATTGTGGGGAATTCGTAATTTAGACTTATACGATTCCGTCTGTCGGATCTGTAGATGTCTGCTCGTAGAACATCTGACACTCTCAGGAGATCCAGAGAGAAGTCTCAGAAGAAGATGATGTCTTTCATGGCCGATCAGATCGCTCGAGTCATGCCAAGAATCTTCACTGAGCTTCAAGGATCAAACACTCCGCCGTCCTCTGCAGACTCCAAGGCTGAGAAACAGAAACCTGCCAAGTTCAACTACAAACATTTCATCTCTTGCAACCCTAAGCCTTTCACGGGCAGTGATGGGGTGACTGCTATGCTCGAGTGGTTCGACAGCATTGAAGTTATCTTCATTAACAACGAGTGCCCAGATCATTTAAAAACTAGGAGTGCGACTGGAATGTTTCAAGGCAGAGCGTTGGAGTGGTGGTCGAATGAGAGGAACATCCGTTCTAATGAAGAAGCCTATGCTCTTCCGTGGGCTGAGGTGCGTGAACTCATGATGTTCGAGTTCTGCCCTCCCCATGAGCAGCTAAAGCTGGAAGAAGGGTTTTGGCATTTGAAGCAGGTTGGTGATGATAACCTGGCTTATACTACCCGGTTCAAGCAGCTAAGTCTTATCATCCCCCATTTGGTCTCGACTCTGAAGCGAATGATAACTAAGTACATCAACGGTCTACCTCATGCTATGCGTGATTCCATTGAAGCAGCTCAGCTGGAAACTATTGAAGAAGTCTATCGTCTGGCAGCATGTTTGAACAACAACCGTGTGCGTGATAAGCAGTTTGCTACTCCTGTCCCCTCCAAGTCTGCGAATCAAGTCACTCAGCAGCCAGGTGGCAGCAAAAACAAGAAACGGAAAGCTCAGGGATCGGGATGTAATGCTATTACCCCTGCTGCTAACCCTGTTGCTAAGCCTGCTCCCGCTACTGCTGCTGCTAACCCTGCTGCTCCCGAAGCTAAGAAACAATACACTGGGCCTTATCCCTAGTGTGCAACTTGAAACTACCATCATCCCGCTACTTCTGCCTGTCGTCTGTGCACCATCTGTAATCGCTACGGTCACACGACTCCCTACTGTCGTCAAGCTAACCCTGCACCGCAAGCTCATCAAGCCCCAGCTCAGGCAGCTCTACCTGCCCCTCCAGCACCTCTGCAGAACCCAAGGCCAGTCAATGTTGTTCGTGCATGCTACAAGTGTGGAGATACTACCCACCTCCGTAACCAGTGTCCTCAGCTAAACCAGGACCAGCAGCCAGCCGCTCGTGGACGAGCGTTCAACCTTAATGCAAATCAGGCCCGTAATGACAATGACATTGTCAATGGTATGTTCCTTGTTAATAACCTTTATGCTTCGATACTATTTGATACTGGTGCCGATAAAAGCTTTGTGTCCGTGGAATTTGAGTCTTTGATAAATTGTACACGCTCCAAGTTACCTGAGTCATTCTCTGTTGAGGTCGCTAATGGAAAGTCGATTCTTGTGAATTCTATTGTGCGTGATTGTTCCTTGATTCTTAACGATCACGTATTCTCCATTGATCTTATACCCATGCGGTTGGGTAGCTTTGATGTTATTATCGGAATGGATTGGTTGCGTAAGAACCATGCCGAAATTGTGTGTCATGAAAAGCTTGTCCGTCTTCCCCTTCCGTCTGGTGATCTTTTACATGTCTATGGGGACCGACCTTCGAAGGGACTAAGGCTGATGTCATGCACACAAGCGAGCAGAAGTTTACGTAAACGGAACCTTACCTTCTTGGCCCACGTGGTGGAACAGAAGGGCAAGGGGAAGAACATAAATGATGTTCCAGTTGTGTGTGACTTTCCTGATGTCTTTCCTGAGGATTTACCTGGTCTTCCTCCTCCCAGATTTGTTGATTTTCGTATTGATCTCGTACCTGGTGTGACTCCTGTCGCCAGGGCTCCTTACCACCTTGCACCTTCCGAGATGCAAGAGTTATCCAGCCAGCTACAAGAACTGCTCGATAAAGGTTTTATTCGTCCGAGTACCTCCCCGTGGGGTGCTCCCGTATTATTTGTCAAAAAGAAGGATGGTTCGTTTCGTATGTGTATCGACTACCGGGAACTTAATAAGCTTACCATGAAGAACCGTTACCCTTTGCCCCGTATCGATGATCTATTTGACCAGCTTCAAGGCGCGTCTTGTTTCTCTAAGATTGACCTACGTTCTGGATATCATCAGCTACGTGTTCTCGAAGATGATTTTCCTAAAACCGCGTTTCGTACGCGATATGGGCACTACGAGTTCGTAGTCATGCCTTTTGGCCTGACCAACGCACCTGCAGTGTTCATGGACCTTATGAACCGTGTCTGTAAACCCTATTTGGATCGTTTTGTGATAGTCTTTATTGATGATATCCTTATTTATTCTAAGTCTAAAGCTGATCATGCTCACCATCTACGTCTTATGCTTGAACTTCTACGTGGTGAACGCCTATATGCTAAATTTTCTAAATGTGAGTTTTGGATTGATGAAGTGCAGTTTCTTGGTCATATTGTTAGTAGTCAGGGTATTCATGTTGACCCTTCTAAAATCGAGGCAGTGAAGAATTGGTGTACGCCTAAATCCGTGTCTGAGATTTGTTCTTTTCTAGGATTGGCAGGTTATTACCGCCGGTTCATCGTGGATTTTTCTAAGATCGCTGTCCCTCTTACCACTCTAACACAGAAGGAGAAACGTTTCGTTTGGGGTCCCGAACAAGAGGAGTCCTTTCTGACCCTTAAGAACCTTTTGTGTAATGCTCCTGTTTTAACCCTACCTGATGGAAATGACGATTTCGTGGTGTATTGTGATGCCTCGAACCGTGGATTGGGTTGTTTGCTCATGCAGCGGGACAAGGTTATTGCTTATGCCTCTCGTCAACTCAAAGTGCACAAGAAAAACTATACTACTCACGACCTGGAGCTTGGTGCGGTGATTTTTGCGTTAAAGATCTGGCGACACTACCTTTATGGTACTAGGTGTGTGGTCTTCACCGACCATAGGAGCCTTCAACATATCTTTGACCAAAAAGAGCTAAACATGCGACAGAGGCATTGGGTAGAATTGCTTAACGACTATGGCTGCGAAATTCGCTACCATCCAGGCAAGGCGAATGTAGTAGCTGATGCCCTTAGTCGTAAGACCCATTTCAAGGCTATTCGCATCTCTAGTGATCTGCATGCTTGTATTCGTGAATCTCAGTATTCGTCAGCAAATGAAGGAAGTTTAGAAGAAGAAATCCACGGAGCTAGGATGGACCAGCTCGAAACTAAATCTGATGGCCTGCAATATTATCTAAATCGTATCTGGGTGCCAGATCGCGATAATCTTCGTGAGCTCGTTATGACTGAGGCTCACAAATCCCGTTACTCTATCCATCCAGGTGCCGATAAGATGTACCAGGATTTGCGTACAACTTATTGGTGGCCTGGCATAAAGAGGGACATTGCGGTGTATGTGTCTAAGTGCCTTACTTGCTCGAAGGTAAAGGCTGAACACCAGCGTCCTTCTGGACTCTTGGAACAACCTAAGATCCCTGTCTGGAAATGGGATAGCATTTCCATGGACTTTATTACTAAGCTACCCCGTACCTCTAAAGGTCACGACAGTATTTGGGTGATCATTGATCGTTTGACCAAATCCGCTCACTTCCTTCCCATTCGGGAGGATTACAAGATGGGGAAACTTGCTCGAGTCTATACTGATGAGATCATATGCCGTCATGGCATACCTCTTGACATAATCTCGGACCGTGATGGTCGTTTTACTTCGCGTCTTTGGCAAACGTTTCAGTCCGCTATGGGTTCGCACTTGAATCTTAGCATGGCCTTTCATCCTTAGACGGATGGGCAAACCGAGCGCACTATTCAAACCCTAGAGGACATGCTCCGTTCTTGTGTCATCGACTTTGGTGGTAACTGGGATGTACATTTACCATTGATAGAATTCTCGTACAACAATAGCTACCATTCCAGTATTCAGATGGCTCCTTTCGAAGCTTTATATGGGCAAAAATGCCGATCTCCTCTCAGCTGGCACGAGGTTGGGGAAAAGCAGTTCACTGGCCCTGAGATTGTTCAAGAGACAACGGATAAGATTCTTCAGGTCCGTGATAACTTGATCAAGGCGAGGAGCAGACAAAAGAGCTATGCTGATAACAGGCGGAAGCCCCTGGAGTTTGTTGTTGGTGACCGAGTTTTACTCAAGGTATCTCCCTGGAAGGGAGTAGTTCTTTTTGGGAAGAAGGGAAAACTTGCTCCTCGCTATGTGGGTCCTTTCGTGATACTTGAAAGGATTGGCAAGGTAGCATACAAACTCGACTTACCACAAGAGCTAAACAACGTGCATCCAGTGTTCCACATATCTAACCTACGGAAATGCCTAGCCGACGAAGGACTGCAGGTTCCTCTTGAAAACTTGCAAATAAACGAAGCTATTCAGTTTGTGGAGAAACCGGTCGAAATCATGGATCAAACTGTCAAGCGTCTGAGGCGCAGCAAAATTCCCATTGTTAAGGTTCGATGGGAAGGAAAGCGTGGCGCCGAATTCACTTGGGAATTAAAAAGTGATATGAAGGCCAAGTACCCGCATCTCTTTAAACAGTCTTCTTCTAAGATTTCGGGGATGAAATCTCCTAAAGGAGGGGAGACTGTAACGCCCAGCGTCCCTAAACTTTAGACAATTGGCAAGATTAGTCCCTGAACTTCTATTAATTGTCAGTTTAGTCCCTGTAATTATGAGATGTTGATACTGTGATACTTTGACGTGAATCTTATTGATACTAATGCTTGGTACTATGATGCTTGATTCTTGACACCTAAACTATTAGACTTGATACTTAATCTAGACACGTGATTCTTGATACTATGGAAACTAGATTCTTATTGTTGATTCTTGATACTTGATACTTGGACTCTTGATTCTTGATACTTGATACTTGGACTCTTGATTCTTGATGCTTGAGAAACTATGATTCTTGACTCTTGAAATTTATTTGGTGCTTGACTCATTAGACTCGTGAAACTTGATTCTTGGTTGAACGAGAGACTGGAGCCTTGTCACTGGCGGAATCTATGAAATTTGAGACTTTAATGTTTATGATGTAATCTAGTGATGAGATACTGTTACCCAAACCTTACGCAACGCAACGCTTAATATAACTCGCGAAACGAATCAAAGTCGGGAACGCGGAAAGAATGGATTGGCCAGAGTGGCCATCCGATCGGATTGCCACCCGATCCGATGACCTCCCGAACGGATGACCGCCCGAACGGGTCACCACCCTATCCACTTTGTACCGCCTCCACTTCACCCCACACTATAAATAGGGGCTGTCACATCAGTCCTTCACTGATGTGACAGTTCTGCTCGACTCAGACGCACAAGCACACTTTTCCTCATTCTCTCGGTGATTCCGGTACGTTTTAGGCTAGAACTTTGTACTTTCTTCATCTCCACATCATTCTCTACGTGATTCTCACTTAAAATCACGCTTTTCACCGTGGAGTCTCTCAGATCGGAGCTCTTGAGGATGATGTCACCATGGTGGTTTATACAAACCACTAAGTTGTAACACCCTTGTTATTATTTTAAAGGTTTTCGTATAAATTACGAAAATAAACATGTAATTGTACATACGTGATGTTGAATAATACGGGATAATTAAAAATTTTACAATTTGAAAATAATACAACTTAATGAATTTGAGTTCGTCGTTTAAAGTTACGACGAAACGTCGTGCGGAAGCTTTTAACTTTATCGTGTTCGGTTCTTCTTCGAGCTTGATCTTCATCCAGGCACTCTTGGTAATCACCTATGATCAAAACCAACTTAAAAGTTAGTTTTGATAGTTAAATAACAAGTTTAAACAAGTTATATGGGATTAGAAATCAAGGCATTTGAACAAAATAATTAAATACAAGAAATTATATATTTTGTTTTCAGCCCCTTCACCCGGCCGTGTCAAAAGATCACCCGGCCGTGTCAGCTTAACATATATTTTTCACAGCCCCTTCACCCGGCCGTGTCAAAAGTTCACCCGCACGTGTCAACTCTGCACGTTTATTTTTCATCAAATTTGCATCCAAACCTATCCAAACTCATTTTAATTGCTTGGGGTTCGTTTCTTAACATGTCTAAGCTATCATCCATTACCCGGATCCATTATTCATATAGTTTACGCTCCCGTTACCCGGTTTACGTTTTTCTTTATTACACTTAAGCCAACATTTTACCACCTACTTTATTTTGACCCGATTAGAAGTTTTCATGCATTTAAGCATCAAACTCGCATTTCTCTTTGTACACTTCGTATTTCCATTTTTTTAAATAGCCTCTTATATTCCACAACAACTATTTTGTAGTGGATTTAACATAACGGACCGTTATTCTAAATTTTACCCTTTGGATAGTCATTCTACGTAATTGACCCGTTCTTAGGCATTTGACTCTCAAGGTTTATACTTACAACTCTTACATATATCTAAGAGTTGCATAATCATAATACTAGTATCTAAACGACCTCTAAGGGTCATTTGCCCGATTTACAAATCATGGGCGTTTTGGTCATTTTTTTAGTCCTTCATTTACGACGAAGGACTCTCGCTAATTATTTGACCCATAATTGCATGTTTATCTAGCAACTTAACTATGCGTACCTGGCTCGGGTCAAGGTATTGACCCGTTTACATAACTTTTTGCTTTAAATCTTTCTAGTTAAAGCAACGCAAGCTTATGTTATTTTCCTGTGATTACAAAACTCAACAAGCGATTGTCAAATGGTGTTAACCACATCATTTGACCCATTTAGTCTAATTGACCATTTGTCCGTATGAGATGGTATTTAATTACCATTTCACCCCTTTTAAACCTATCCCGGTTTTCCTTTGAACTTGTTTTACTTAAAACCATTTTTATTTATTCGTCATTACATGACTAATTTACCGCTTTACCCCTTTTTACTATAATTCATAATTTCTTACCATTTTCCCTCATTCCGACTCTCATTGAATTGTGTCGGAATATCATATATCAACCCCTTAGTAGCATTCATATCTATACTTGAAATTAAGTAACTTTGCAAATAATGTAAAGAGGCGTAAGCTCTACTTACCTCACGTCCGCGCAAACACTCTTCGCATCCATGATCCGTTTGACCCGTTCCTTTCCAAGCTCCCACCTAGCTTGTTTAGCAACTATATCATAACATCCATAAGATGGTTAGATTGGTCATTCTATATAATGGCCATCACCCTATGGAACCCTTTTTTTACACACTTATCAATCAAAGCATGCCATATATTCAACAACTAGTTTCATACCATAATTCTTTTCATTCACTAACCGTTTGACCCGTTAGTGAAGTTACTTATACAACTAGTTAGTAAGTGATTTTAAACACTTTAAGCATGTCATATAAAGTGTTATTTGTTCCCAACAATCAATAATTCATGCCTAAAGCAAGTATATACAATCCTATGCCTTTTTCTTGGTTAATAAGAACATTATTTATGTGCAGCGATTTTCTATTCAGCTGCTGTAATTGGCCATTTTGACCCGTTTAAAATCTGAATTAGATCAACATGTTCAAAGATGGATCGTAGAACGTTCCAATACCTTCGCAAGCATATAAGGTACACCTTCTAACGAATTTTCTATGATTTTATATGATTTTTATAAAATCAGCTCAGCAACTATATTTTCATTTTTTCAACATCTTTCAAGTTCTGAACAGCATTTTTAATTCGCCTATTTGGCCTATTTAACAACCACATTTGTTTCTTATGATTGAAAACAGTAAAAATTTACTTCATAAGCTTTCCGAAAAGGTATAGAACACCCAAATCGGATAAACGGTTGATTTTATATGATTTTTTTAAGATTAGTCAAAATACATATAAAAAGCTACGAAAATCATGTTTAGGGTCCTTTCAAATTCGACCCAAACCATCAAATGCAACCCATTTCCATGGCTATTACCCTTATTAGACTCTTGGTAATGGTTAGAAACCTATAGCACAGTGATTGTAGGCTAAGAGATGTCAAAACATCATCTATTTCAAGAAGTCATCATATGAATCCTAATTTTACCATCTTCTCAACTTCATCTTTGTCAAATTAAGAACTAGAACTAAAATTAACATATATTCAAGTTCTATTTGGTGATTCTCATACACCATCATGTTTAAAACTCGTACTATTACATATCACACGAAATTAGTCAAATTAGCCAATTACGTGTTTATTTCATAATTTCAACATATAAACATTCACTTAGGCATTTTAACAAACACCTTGCGGGCATAATTTCTCACAATTTATTATCAAGCTCAATACTTGTCATTTAGCCATGGTTAACATCAACTAAGCATGTTTACATCAATTTTCACATTAACAAAATCTGAATTTACTTCCTAGAACTCAAATTACACTAGAACAACAATTAAAATTCTAGTGTTTAACATGTTCCTACAACACCCACTTATCACCTTCAATGGTGATTGTGAATTCACAAGAAATAAGCATGATTTCAACTTGTATTTGTCTAGGGTTTGTCCCTAGACACTATATTGTTCCTAATTCATCATAAAACAAACATGCAACCATAAATTTCAGATTTTCCCAATTTCATGAGAATTTCGAGTTGAGAGTTTTCATCAAATTTTACATACCTTGTAATCCTCTTGTGATGAGGATCACTAATCTATGCTCTAATTTCGATTTTAGCCTGGATTGAGCCTTCAATTTGAGAGTTTAGTGATGTTTAGGGTTTTGAGAGTGGGGAATCGCCCCTTCCTGCTTCTGTATGACCAGACATCTCAATTGAGGTGTTTGGTTTTGTTTTTAATTAAAACTAATAATATCACTTTCAATTTTAACAACATTGGCCCTCCTACTTTTGTTTAACCTATAGTTTTGGTTATTTTAACCCTATTTCAAGTTATTTCTAGACTTATAGTTAACTAGGTTAAAATTCCTAGTTAGTAAATTCTTGTGTATTTATACTTTATAATTCTAATATAAAGTTTTATATTTTTCGGGGTAACTTTATCGGGTTAATTTTTACCACTAACGGTATTTTACCCGTCTTTACTATTAACGTGGTTTGATTACCAAACCCGTTTTTGGGATGTTACATAAGAGATGTCATTTCCGGCAAGATCTAGCTCGGATCTAAGGTATTCCATGCGTTTTCACACTAAATCTAGGCTAAATCTAGACTTTTCTTGTAAAAACTTGAGTATCTTCTTCTTCTTTCTTAAACTTTACCTTAATCAGTGGAAATCGGACTTAAACCGACTGTAGACCTGATGTTTGGACTGGAGTTGGTGGAGATCTGAGTCCTTGCTGAAAAGACGAGCAAAGCACGGATTCCGACATAAACCCGTCAAAGACATACGACTGATCGGACAGGGGTGGTTCCCACCCGATCAGAACGTCTGTGCAACGATGAGTTTACTATTGTCCCAATATGTACCATGCCGTCATCGTCAAACTTAGAAAATTTCACAGAATGGTTAAGGGAAACGAGGTTCACCCGATCGAGCGGCAACCCGATCGGACAGCCGTCCGATCGGACAGCCACCCGATTGAGTGACACTTGCCTTATAACCTTTGAACTTTGAAACCTCCCAACACTTAGTAATTTTTGAAACTTAGAGTTTTGATCTCAATCAAGTGGCAACTCGATCGGACAGCCACCCGATCGAGCAGCCACCCGATCAAGATAACCAGAACCCTTGAACCATGTACTTGTCACTCGAATCTGATGGTCACCTGATCGGACAGCCGTCCGATCGAACAGCCATTCGTTTCACCCTCACACTAAGCCACCCGATCGGACAGCTGTCCGATCGGACAGTCATTCGTTTCATGCTAAGTCACCCGGTCGACTGGTCATCCGATCGGACAGCCATCCGATCCGGTGACAGTTTCCAATACCTTAGATAATCTCGTTATCCTGCCCAACTCTTACCCTATTGTAATCTAATCAGGATAACTCTAAAAAGAGCTCCATTTGATCCAATAACAGTTGCGGCTGTTAAGCAATCACTGTGAGTATACTCGATCCCCTTTTTACTTTAAACTTTTGGGTTGTAACATGTATTCTATGAAGTTTAAACTTAAATCTTTGAAACTTATACTCTATCCTATGTGAACATGAAACTTGTGATTCTTGATTCTTGACTCTTTGTGCTATGTGACGTTTAATCCAGAGTGTGTAGTTCCGCCTTAACAATAGTAGCGCTATAGGAGATGCACCTCTCCCATTATTCTCGGGGGGTATTGTTAGGAGGATTCTAGTTTACCTTGAGTCTTGGGTAAACACTAAAGCATCGGGATACTTGGGATATCACTGCATGGACTGCGACACTAGCACGACTGAAACTATTTTATTGCTTACACTATGGATATGAGTTGTTTTAATCTATTATTTTATTATCAAACTTGTATACTCGCCAATACTTTTGTATTGATATTTTAATACATGTTGCAGGCTAATAGATTGCAATGGATCATGGAATCAAGATAGGAGATGCTTAGAAACGTCGCCCAGTTAATTTAGTCTTTTGGACAATTTGAGCATTTTATGATTTGGTTTGTAATGTGATATTTGTGATGACGTTGTTAGAAATTTGCACGAAATCAATTAATCTTTATCGAAACAATAGTGTTATGGAATCTCATGAGCAATCTAAACGCTTAGTGCTCGCACCCCGATGTTTCCGCCATCGGTTGGGGTGTGACAGATCGCCATCGGTTGGGGTGTGACAGATTGGTATCAGAGCCATAACTATAGGGAATTAGGATAAGTAGGAATACTTGCCCTAGTATATAGTTCTAGGAACTTGATTCTTATGTGTTGTTTAAAACTTATGCATTCTACCGTATCTGCTTCCTAGCAGCACATGCTCCCTTTTAAAAATTACATGCCTTTCCTAAGGCTGATACAAGGTACACCATATACTATGAAAACGCTGTTACACAGTGTTCCTATTTTGCACGAGATTTTCCCACAGGATAGGAGTGACATCCAAACCTTGATGGGAATTCTCCATATTATTTTCGTAGGTCTTATCTACGGATAAGCACCAACGCTAGTGAGGGTACGACGTCGTCAAGATAGAGGTGAAACTCAGACCTTGATGACTAGTCCAGCTCCTTGATGATTTTATATCTCGCCAAAGTCTCGTGACTTCCGATCAATCGGGTACGTGAAATGACCAAAAGGACGAATATCGTAGGCTTAACATCGATGACGTATTTGTCTAAGTAAGTCAAGACACGTTATCTCAATTCGAAAGGGGTTCGAATCACTTTGGTTAGTCGCCGTTCCTCTACCCGGAACAATCTTGTGTTTTATAAGCCTATCTTGCTTTTATGTTGTCTCGATTTCTTATGAATGCGGTATTATCTATGAGGTTTTGAACTTGACTCTTCGTTTATTTTGAAATATTCTACATAATTTGCACGTTGTCCGCAACCTAAAACATAAATTCTAATCTTAGATCGAACTAAATTTATGAAGCCCTATTCTATGTAATCTATGCGGTAAACTTGATTGACTATTGTATTATGATGTGTTGTTGTGGGTATGAAACACTGAGATGACATGGAAGTACGAGACAGAAGTGGCATGTCCTAAGCATGGTGGATACGCCGCTGGTACTTCCTATATATAAGTGCTTCCGGCATGTTACCAACTTTCGTACCAAGTTCCATACGAGATTAGTGTTTGCAGACCAGTATGGGAAGCCTATGTAATCTACGGAATGTCTATGCAAACTATGGAAAGCCTATGCAATTTGTGGGCAGACTATGTAAACTATGAAAATGCTACTCGTGAAACCTATGAAAGTCTATGTAATCTACGTGAACTCTAAAGCTATGCATATAGCATATGGGAGATCTACGAGTGATCTGACATGTGCTCTAGCATGTTCTATGTTGACCATGTGTGTTTATCTATTGAGTTAATCTATGGTGAACTGCCAAGCTAATCTATGTAATCTATTTGAGCAATCTATGCGAAACTATTTGAGCAATCTATGATATATGATGATGATGATGATGATGATGATGAGTAAAATGTTACGTGCGGTGATTGCGAAACGTAGCATGACACCGAGTACGAGGCCAGGCGATGTGTCCGAAGAGTGGTGGATACGCCGCTGGTACTTCCTATATATAAGCATTTTTGGTATATTGACCTAACTTCGTACAACGTGCCATGTGAATATGATGATGATGATGATGAGTAAAATGTTACGTGCTCTGATTGCGACACGTAGCATGACACCGAGTACGAGGCCAGGCGATGTGTCCGAAGAGTGGTGGATACGCCGCTGGTACTTCCTATATATAAGCGTTTTTGGCATGTTGACCAAACTTCGTACAACGTGCCATGTGAAGGTCGTAAAATTCTGTGATGGTTCAATCTAGATTCTTAAATCTATCGTGGGTGTGATCTATATTGTGGGGAATTCGTAAAAACTTTGGCAAACCAACACCAAGGAATCAGCCAAAACAAAATCCAAAGCCTGCCAAGCAAACTTCTGCAAAATCTCCTGGAAAATCTGATACTGGTAAGAAAAAGGGAATTGATGATTCCGTTAACAAATAGACAGATAAGGAAATTGAACGAAAACAGAAGAGGAAGCATACAAAAGAGGAAGATGAAGTGCTCAACATTGGAACTTCAAATAGTAGAAAATCACAGAAAGATAACGAATCTCCTATTGTCATATTTCCTAAACCAATATCACCACCAGAAAAACCAACCACTGCTGCGAAACTCAAAACCACTGCTGAACCTAAGAAGTCAGATTCTGATACACCTAAAACAAAACTCTCACCAGAAAAACCACCTGTCAAAAAGCAGAATACAAAATCCTCATCACCACTGCCAACCTCGACTGAAACAATTATTGATGCAACAAATGTTTCAGCATATGTTAAGACAACAGCGGTTGATACACCAGTTGTTTCAACAGTTGTTAGCCAATCCACTGATTCTACCCAATTTCAATTTCCATCACAATCAACCCTTACAGTCATGGCACCTTTTTCTTCCCTAACTCCTCCTTCTCCAAAATCTGTTTACACAAGAAAGAGAAAATTCATGGTGCATGAAGAAGAAAAGGAAGAAAAAGATATACCCGCACCAATTCCGTTATCAGCTACTCCGTTCATTCAAACTTCACCCAAACCATTCGTCCCACCTCCATCAACAAAGATCAACCCATTCGCAGTAACTTTCCCTCTGGAACTGCTTGCAGTTCAAGATGAAATGACTCAATTTTACACAGAGGATGATCCATCTAAAAGAACCTTCCCATCTCTTCAGGGATTCGAAACTCCAAAGAATATTTATGAATATCTGAAGCTAAAGGGCAAGCAAGCAGAAGATAAGGCAAATGAAGAGTGTAAAGGGCTAGGAGTCATTAATTTATCAGCTCGCATGCAACATTGGCTTGGTGAAGTCAAGAAGTTGGAAGATTTTGCTAGAGACCTGAGTAAGAATATGTCAAATCTGTCACCAAATGCTGAGCTAGAAAAGACATTAAGAAATGTTTTCTTAAACACTATCATGGAAACCAAGCCCTACGAAGCCTACAGATCTGATTTCAAAGACTGGCCCCTTGAGGCTTTTAATGAGGAAGTTAATAGAATTGAAAAGATGAATAAAGATCCTCAAATGCCAAAATCTGCTCCCAACTGGAAACAATACAAAAAGGTTGAAGTGGATGAAGTTTTGAAGTATAAGAGAATGAAGGCAGAACTCGTAGGCTGTAGCAGCTAAGGTTGGGACTGCTAGACAAATTGGAAAATGGACTAGGCAGTCTATTGATCGAGCTTACAGTAGGTTAGAAGAGCGAAGAAAGTCAGATCCATCCCTTCCTAAAAAGCCAGTATACAAAGATGAAAGGACTGTTATGCGTCGGCAAACCGTTACATCTAAAAAGCTGTTCTCATCAGCAGATGTATTCATCGCTGCCTTGAACCAAAGAAAAAGACAACAACTGATGGATGGGGAAGATGAAAATAGGTATGCTGAGTACAGAAAAGAGTCTATCAGAAATCAGTTACGATATGGATTGGATGATGCTTCATTGCAATTACAAGCTCAAGTTGCTCAAACACTTCAGAAGTTGGCAAGCAGGCCTCAATCGCCAAACTCCTCTCAAATAAAACTTCTCTCAAGAAACCCATCAAACCCAAAAATACTAAAGTGGAAGTCTGACAAACAGACCCATGAATTGACTTTGATCAAGTCTGATGGTAGTGTTGAAAAGATATTCTTGGGACAATGCACTCGGTCTGAATCCAGTTGACCTCCAAGATCTTTTTAACCTTTAGCTTGATAGGGATGAAGATGATACTGATTCCTTGGATTTTGAGCTCCAATTCAAAGGGCAAATCCGGGAAATGTTGATGAGAGAATAAAGATCAGCTGATTTCTAAAATCTGCTGATTCCTTGATTTAGTTTTGCTGAAAGTTGTTGAGGCAGGTGATTGTGTGTTTGTAGTTAACGTTTGTTGAACTTTAAGTTGTATTCAAATTCTATGAAGTACGTATGTCTATAAACAGTTTATATTGTCTTTTTGGGTAAACAGTTAAATTGTATGTAACTGATATATTAACCGATAATCTATGTTTATAGTTGTCTTTTAGCTATAATAGATAACACGTTTTGGTACAATATCTATGCACGTATCTATATGTTCTATTAATATGTGTTATGCATGCTTGTCTAAGAAACGACCCGTGTTTGCAACTCTCATTTTTAATGAGAGTACTAAATTCTTTGTTAATAACATTATTCTCTTAACATCTGTTTACTAACCTTTGTAATTTCTGTTGATTGACCTTTTTAACATAGGTTGACTAACATGCATATCTGTTTACTATCTATCCATCTGGCAAGCTCTGTTGGAGATAATGGATAACATTTTTTAGAAAAGTCTGTTGGAAAGCAACAGAAGTTTTTAACAGTTAATAGACAACAGTAGTTTGCTATCAACATAATGGAATTGCTGTTGAATAAACCTAATGACCATTAGTGTATATCAATTTTATAAGTCTGCACTAATTATTTTTTTACTTTCTGTCAATATGGGCTATGCATGGTTTTCTAAAAAATGACCCGTGTTTGCACATGGGTCTTACTGCTAGTAAATAAATAAGAGAGATCCATGAAGTTTGTGATTTAATATAATTTTCTTATTTCTGTATCCTATTAAAGATTAAATAATAATAGTATTTAAAAATAATTTAACTAAATATAATTTAAATGAAAATAAAAATTTATATATTTGCCTGGTTCCACAAAGAAAAAAAATTGAAAATTTCTTCTATCTCCTACGAAGAAGAAGAAAATACAAAATATATATTATTATTAATTCAAAGTTTGATAAAAAGTTAGTATCTTTATCGAAATTATATTTAGTTAACTTATTGTTTAATAGGAAAAAAGAAATTAAAAAATAAGATAAGAAGATTATTAATTCAAAGTTTGACAAAAAAATTATTATTTTTATCTAAGTTATATTTAGTTAAGAAGAAAAATAAGATAAGAAGGCACCAGAGATTGACACGTGTCAAAAAAAAAAAGATTTTCATTTATTAGTATAGAAAGATTAAAAAATATTACTATTATAAATAACATCTAAACGGTATATACAAAAAATACTTTATTTCATATTTCTTAAATATACATGCTCATTTGAACAACTCTAAAAGAATTCTTCTAATTTTGAAATATCAAATATAAAACTGTTATAAACTAGCCTAAAAGCTGAATAATATAGAAGATAAGTAGAGAGAATTTTCAGAGGATTTCTTATATATATTTCTTGGTGTACCAAAACTATAATATTACATGAGTTTATATAGACAGAAGAAAGAAACTATGTTGTACTGTGCGTCAATAATTCGAACGAATTATTGAAGTTACTGTGTCAATAATTCGAATGAATTATTTCCTTTACTGTGCGCTTTTACTGTGCATCTAGTTGTCATCCACTATTGCAATGATTCATAACACTCCCCCTTGGATGACACTTTGCAAACTTTGGGGTAATTAAGTACTGCCTCATTAAAAACCTTTCTAAAGAAAAACCCAGTGGGAAAAAAAACCTTAGCTAAGGGAAAAAGAGTGCAGTCTATAGCTCCCCCTCAAGTTGCAATTTGTAAGGCATCACATTCTCCGTACGTAACGCATGCCAATGTCATGAACGTGTTTCCTGAAAGTTGCTGTAGGTAGTGCTTTTGTGAAAAGATCGGTTGAATTGTTGCTGGATTGGACATATATCATCTCGACTGGATTGTCTTTAATAAAGTCTCGAGTATATTCAAAAAATCTTGGTGGTATATAAGAGTGCAACTTGTAATACTCCCCCTGATTTCATTATGTATCGTTTAAGCCTTTTGCGTAGATCTTTTAGTTAATATTTTGCCACTTCATTCCTTGATGTGTATAGTCCTTTGTGTTGATCAATGTTATATGGTCTTTATTTGAGATTCCTGGTGCTTTATGTAAACAAATACCATATGATCCACAACTATATGTTGTTACATTCCCTGCATTTACAAAGCTAACAAAACTTGTTTTGGTAGGTTAGTAATATAAAATTTTTATCTTTCATACCTTAGATGTTAATTTATTACATCCGATTATATTATCTCTTCTTTGTACACGAGTAATATGATACAGATGGTAATGTATAACTAGCAAAATTATATCAATATAATCCATCATTCTCTATATGTGTAATAATTTATGGATAATGATGCAAATGCTTTGTTTATCAAGGCATAAATTTGTATTTCATATTTGATTTGTTAATATGTTTTAATAGTTATAAAACCTCATACGGTTTTCCAAAGAAAAATATATAGTCCAACTATACCGTATGCATTTATCTTTTCTAACTTCATTAAAAAATTCGTTATACCATATTCATCTTATAGTCCATACAATCTTTACTACTTTAAGAAGATGTATTTACAGGTTTTGAAAGTATTGCTTCATGCATTTACATTCATTGAAATACATCTTTTCGATTTTACCAACTATGAATGTACATTCATTCTATCATGTAGATTTCCTCATTGTTCTCTATATCATATGCAAAAGATGCCTTGAATACTTACTTCATTCATACAATCCATAGTTTACCATACTTATACATTAATCAATAGCTATCATAACCATCGAATTTCATTAACCTTTTCATGTACTCAACAGCCTTAGGAAACTCATCGAGAGTTCCATTTCTTTTCAGCATTTATAATAATTTAAGCATATTCATGTCTTATAATGTTCTTGAGATCTCGCCTTACATGACTTTGATAATTTAAATTCTTCATGAATTTTTATGTATTTTGTAGTACCACATGATATATAAATATTCATAAGCTGCATGTCAATTTTCTCTTAATATATTACCAGACGAATCAGATATTGGAAAGTTATTATATCCACCACTGGAGAATGTGTCTCCTCATAATCAATCAATGGTTTTGCAACATTCTTGTGCCACAAAATTTTCTATGTATTACTCAATTTGATTTATGTAAGAAAATCTTTACCTTAAGAACGGTTGGTCTGAAAACTTTTCATTTCATGAGAGAATTTTAACTTTGATTTATTCACTTTTTCCAAATTTGGCTAATTAATAACATGAATTCATTCATGAGTAGATTCAAAAATCTTGATCCTCATTGTTTCATTATTTCTAGCGCTATGTTATATAAAAGTGTAACGGTGCTAATTTTATTTTGATTCCATTTCTTTTAGACATGATACATTGATTTTTTTTTCTTTCAGGTACCTGAGGTTTTTCTACAAACATCATGTCAATATTGTCTTCTTTAAGAGAATTTTATACTAAACTTCGACTTGACCATCTTTATTAATTGCTCCAAATTTCGAGGATTTTTATTCATGGAATCAATTAGTCTATCACGCTTTAGGCATGCCATAGATTTAATACTAGTGTATGGTTGTCCTTTAGGGACACAAATTATAATAATTGGAGCATTAGCAGTTGATATATATGACTTAGTTTGTCACTTTATTTTGGTAAGTAAATACGTCTGGTAATAGATTTATTTTCCAAATGAGTTGTTCTTTGAACCCGTAGTTCATGTTTTTAGTTTTAAGGATCAATGATAATTTATTTCAACTCATTTCTTTTTCAACTGCTTTTATCTTCCCCCAATGTTGGGAATGTCAGTTCATTTAGATGGATATTAATAAACTGAACCATAAATAACTCTTTCGTTAAATGCTATACTCCCAATCACCTTTTAAGGTCCCATATTTGTGCGTCGTGGTGGATCAATTTCAATATATATCGCACAATCAAAATCTTAGAATGGATATATTTGGTTTCTGACCAAAACCCAATTATAATGGGGAGAAAATATTACAATATATTGGCATTATATGAATTGATACATGAACTTTTGCTCTCATGATCATACACTTAGCAAACACATCCAGTGATTGGCTCAATAAATCATGTATAAACTACATGAAGTTTTACGTGTATTGCAATGATCATTATGTGAAATTGATTTATTATCAAAATCATTATATCAATCTGGAATAATATGCTTGCTATCACATTAGCTAAGCCTTAATCACAAAAACTTCAGGTTGTGGATTTGATAACCATTTAGACGATGCATCGATTTTTAAAACACTAAATGGTATCATGTTGGATATGTATATCCTTTGCTTATTCCAGAATACTTAGGGATTCACACCCTACTTTCATTGATTAACTTTTCTTGAGAACAAAAATTACATTTTATAATTTTCTGGAAGGATCTGTTAGTTCTTCAATACATTTCACATTATTATTTTACTCGGTGTGGTCTAACCGTAACCGGTCATGCCAACTGATTATGATTCATAAACTTCTTATTTATGATCATATATGTATTACTTGTAGAGTTGTAGGTAAAAACACAAAATAGAATGTATGTATTAAACAATTTAATCATAATAATTTGATAGTCTATTATGATGTGAACAAACTTACATTTGAAATTAATCATATAATGAATCAAATTCAGACTCTGAATCATAAGGTGGTGAAGGTGGTAGAGTTAGTTGCATACTATTAGCTATTTGTTTTAGCATGTCTTCCAACCATTTATTTCTTTCTGTCAGTCGTTTTATTTGTTTAGAAAAATTTCGAATCTGATCGTTTAACCTAGCCACTTCAACTCCTATTGAATCTGAAGGTAGATTCATTTGAGGTACCGTACATGGTTCTGTTATATTAATTGGTGGCAGTTGTTGTTCTACTTCGTTTAATAGTGATTGGAAAAACTGTTGCGATAATGGTGATTGCAAAAATGATTCTGATGTTAATTGCTCTTGGAATATCATGTTTTCATCAAACAAAGTTTGTTGCATCGTTGAATCTTCCTCGAAAACTAAGGGTGAGATGTTTTGTAAGATGTTCGGTGCTAGTGGTTGAGATAGGTTAGTTGTAATATGTTCTTGTACGGGTGGCAGCTGTGGTTGCAGATCAAATCGATAAAAAGACGGTTGAGGAAGCTGCAACAATGATTGTTGTAAATTTTGTGTTGAGGTACTTTCTAAGATAACCTGAGCTTCCTCCGACTGGAATGGTTGATTTAGTGTATAAATATGAACAGGGGTTAGCCTAACAGTGTTAAAATTTACAATCCCAGATGCCTTTGGTGGGGATAATCTGATTACTTAAGATACCCAATGATTTTGCTATTTTTGTAATGTAAGACCCTCCCATGAGACTTCTCAGAGGATTTGTTTGTTGATTTAAAAGATATGTAGCAAGCTCGTGGGCAATATTACAAGGAACTTGCTAAAAAATACTATGCAGATGGAAAAGGTCGGTAGTACTAACCCTATGTTGATTATTCTTGCGCCCCGTGATAGTGTTGGCTAAAACACGGTGCATATATTGATAACGAGGGTCTGTGAATTTCATAGAATTATTATTGTTACACCACTCTTTCGATGAATGGCCTAGCCAATATTCTTTCATTTCCTCAGAGGAATAAGAGGTTGATGCCTCCGTAAAAATAGGTTGTTTAACTTCTTCATCTGTATATATGCCCAGATGAACTGCGAATTCTGTTAATGACATATTATGAGATTGTCCACAAAGTCGAAAATGAATAGATTAATCGGTAAGACTTTTATCATATTTGAAATAGAAAGTGGACAAGAACTCATATACAAGTTCATCGTATGACGGTTCTAAGATGTCGAAGAAATGACGCCAGGGCGTATTACGTGGTAGTAATCTCGCCAGTAAACCACTTGGATCAAACATTTCCATTTGATATCAATCAATACCGCTAATAGAAAAAACTTCAAGATTCTTGAGTTTTTGATACCTCTCACGATTGGGTAAATCAGTAAACCGAAGGAATCGATGAATGTTTGCTGCATTTGAAGATTCAGCATATGCTACTGGAAGATTTGCCATTTGAATATTTGGTTTTGTTGAAACTAAGAAAAGTTTGGGTACGGGTTATTTGGGGTATGTGTTGAATTATATCAGAAGTTGTAGCTTATGTGTAGATTAGTTCGAGTAGTGAGTTTTTATATAGATAAGAAAAATTAAGCTTACACCATACGTTTGGTTAAGGCTTCCATGATACGTTTTGAAACAGTTCACTGTAGCTAGTAAATGTTATATTGCATAAAATAAATATTAGATGCATAAACAAAAATGTTAGGTACATAAATAAATGTTAGTAGTCCCATAAATATTATATCTCCAGAGCAATAGGTCCCCTGTACTAATTTTAATTTATCACAGAACTATATTATAAGTATACATATATATAAAGGAGAAACGGAATCTAAAAGATCATCCTAAAGGTGTATGGTTTTACAACTCACTGGTGCACCCTTAGGCTTTCAACCTATATAAATGTATATATTTAAATATATGAAATTCTTACATTGAGTATGGTAATAGCTCCTTTGCTTGGTTGACAGCGCTCGTGCTGATAACGTGTTATAAACTAGCCTAAAAGCTGAATAATATAGAAGATAAGTAGAGAGAATTTTCAGAGGATTTCTTATATATATTTCTTGGTGTACCAAAACTATAATATTACATGAGTTTATATAGACAGAAGAAAGAAACTATGTTGTACTGTGCGTCAATAATTCGAACGAATTATTGAAGTTACTGTGTCAATAATTCGAATGAATTATTTCCTTTACTGTGCGCTTTTACTGTGCATCTAGTTGTCATCCACTATTGCAATGATTCATAACAAAAACTGTTTTTTATAAATCTTGAACATTTTTATTCTAATATAGTTTAAAAGAACATGCGTATATAAATATATAGACTTGTGATCTTTAGTTTGTTATAAATCTTGCTACACAATATTTTTATGTTTTTTAACATCATATCGCTTGTCTAAACATTCACAACAAAGAAAAGAGGGGGTTAAGGACAAGGCTTCACCTTTTCTGACTGATTTGCTAGCCGTTTAGCAAGTTGCATCAAACACTTGCATGCTTGGTACATCATTGTCATGGGTTTTGACACACATGTTTATATCTACGCTTCTGACTAATTGTGGCGATGTGTCCAAGTTTTGAGATTTGTTTCACGTCTGTGATGAATTTTGACGCACATGTATATAATGATGTTGTAAGATTAAATATATTATGTATTAATATTTAATCTATAGCCATTATAATCATTTACATAATATAGATCAAAATATATAATAACCTATTAAATAAATTAGTTGGTAATTGTTGATGGACCATATTACCCTTATTAACTAATTAGGTTTCCTCCTGGGTGCTTATATAAGGAGAATTATGTTGAGGTTAAGGGGTTAGACAATTACACATTAGAAACACCCCATTAGACATAACATCATAATTCGACCTCCTCTCCTAACCGATACCCTTTCGGTTTTCTAAGTCCCCATCATCAGTCAGCACCCTAAGGAGGAACCAGATCAAGATGACAAGCATGTCGAACTCTATTACTGGATTCTCCACTGCACTGTCTGCTGTAACAGGTATGTTTTAATGTTTTCCTTCATGTACAAACAGAACTGATCCAACATGTGGTATCAGAGCATATGTTGATTAGTCAGTTCTGTTTTCGTATCCATAATTCTGGGATTGAAACTTGGAAAACGGAATTTTTGAAACCTTATTAATCTAACAGCCGGTTTCGAGTCGGTCATGTCCACTCGAGATCATTGTTTTCGGAAAAAGGTTAATCATATGTTCATTCAAAATTAACTGGATTATGTTTTAACCGAAATCTGTTTAGAAAAGCTATTAAAATTCAGGTTTCGGGTTCCAGAATTTATGTTTTATTTTTTTAGGGTTCATCATGTTCTTAGGAAAATTCGAAAATTCTATTATGTTTTGGAATATGATTCGGATTATTAAGTGTTTTCCTAATTTTGATTTGATTTTGTCCTCTAAAGATTTTCGAAAACTGTTATTAGATAAACAGATTATAATTTTTCGACATATTTGACAAAATCAGATCAGCATTAGAATAGGAAATCATATCTCATAATCCCTTAGATTTTGAATTTTCAGTTATGTTTCCACATTCACAGCTGTTAACAGGAAGTTTCGAGACCATCAGATTACGACTCGAGACCATCAGTCTCGACTCGAGACCATAAGGTCTCGACTCGAAATCATCAGGTCCTTAAACCTTCACAACTCGAGACAGAGGTCTCGACTCGAGACCATTAGATCTCGACTCGAGACCATTAGATCATGACTCGAGACAAAGGTCTCGACTCGAGACCATAAGGTCTCGACTCGAGACAAAGGTCTCGACTCGAGACAACAAGGTTGTGACTCGATCCGCGCTAACGGGTGGTTTGCTATTAAATAATTGGTTTTGTAATTACTTAGTTAATTAATCAGAATCAGATAATGTTTTACAAAACCAAAATAGCTTAACTTGAATGAGCTTTGATGTATCATTTCTGGCCAAAGCTGACTTGACACATCTACTTATCGTTCAAGTATTACGAAAGCTATGTTGTGTGTGCATCATAAGCATGAATGTCTTAATTTCTGGCCAAATCTGATTTAATTCATTCATAGATGACATACTCAACAAGTGCATAACTAAAGTGATTGTCTCAATTTCTGGCTAAAGTTGATTTGTTACAACCACTTTGCACATATGCTTAAATGATTACATTTCTGGCCAAAACTGTTTTGTCTTCATTTAAGTAGAATTTTTTAACTAAGTCTATTATTTTGATGTTAGTAATAGACAATATCACATCTTCATAATGTAAAATGGTCATTATTTATGCTTGCCTTAGTTTAACGTGCCCTTAGATCACATTAGGACTTCTTCCTTAGTATCATAACTTGCTCATCTTATTTCCACTATCAGCACCCAATTGCGGGATTCCACCTTTGACTGGTGATAACTTTGCTGCATGGAAGGATGCTCTCATGCTTACTCTTGGGCTGCTGGACTTTGATTATGCTCTAAGAGAGAATAAGCCAGCGGATCTTACCACTCAAAGTACTGCTGCTGAGCAGTTGACTCATGATAAGTGGACTAGGTGTAACCGCATGTCTCTCATGTTTATGAAGCAGTCCATCAGCAATGCAATCAGGGGAGCTATTCCTGATTCTGAAGATGCTAAAACCTACTTGGAACATGTGGAGGCGCAGTTCAAAGGGACGTCTAAAGCACACACTAGTACTCTTATTCTCAAGCTGGTGACAACTAAGTATGATGGGAGGAGCGGCATTCACGAGCACATCATGATGATGAATGACATGGCCAATAAGCTGAAGGGGCTGGAAATGGAAATCAGTGATGGTTTCCTTGTTCATTTCATCATTACTTCGCTTCCTTCGTCCTTTGAAGCATTCAAGATCAATTACAACACTCAGAAGGACAAGTGGACGATGAGTGAACTGGTCGCTATGTGCGTACAGGAGGAAGAGCGTATGAGGATGGATCGCCATACTGATGTTGCCAACTTCACTACCTCCAACTCTAAGAAGAGGAAGAACAATTATCAGAGGAAGGATGCTTCAAAAGTCCAAAGGCCTAATCCTAATCCTAATACAAGTGCACCTTCCAGCTCTAAGAACTCCTTAGGCAGTATCCGCTGCAAGTTCTGTAAAAAGACAGGACACATGCAGAAGGAATGCCCTGACTTTAAGGAGTGGCTGGCTAAGAAAGGTAACGATTATTTTATGATACTTGAGTCCTATAATTTAAGTGTTCCTACTAATTCTTGGTGGTTTGATTCTGGTTCTATGGTTCATGTTACCAATTCAACTCAGGGATTCCTTTCAATCCGGAAGCTGGAAAGAAACCAAAGAACGCTTAAGGTTGGGGATGATCGAGAATTAGAAGTGAAGGCCATTGGAACATTACAATTAGTTATGAAAACTGGTTTATGTATTAAACTTTATGATACCTTATATGTTCCTGAGGTAACTCGGAACCTTGTATCAGGACCAAAGTTAGACATGGACGGTTTTATTGTTTCCCATGGTCATCGCAAACTCTCTATCCTTTATGATTCTGTTCTTTATGGTACTGGTATTCTGGATGGTGGTCTCTATAGATTAGAACTAGAAGATAACTTTTCCAAATCTTTGTTGTCATATAATATTAATGAATCACTCACAAAGATGGAAGAGAAACGAGACTTGGAGACTTCATCCATGTTGTGGCATCAGCGTTTAGGCCACATTTCAAAAGAACGATTAAATCGTCTCATAAAGGATGAAGTCTTACCTCCTCTCGATTTCTCTGATTTTGGAACGTGTGTCAAATGTCTTAAAGGTAAAATGACATTAGCGAATAAGAAAGGTGCCACTAGGAGCTCTAATTTATTAGAACTCATTCACACTGACATTAGTGGTCCCTACCAAATCGCTGGCATAACAGGACATACTTCATTTATCACTTTTATTGATGATTATTCTCGTTACATGTACTTGTATCTAATTAAGGAAAAATCTGAATCTCTTACAACTTTTAAAGATTATAAGGCTGAAGTTGAAAAGCAATTAGATCGTCAGATTAAAGTTGTGAGATCAAATAGAGGCGGTGAATATTATGGAAGACATACTGATGTGGGACAAGCTCCTGATCCATTTTATGAGTTTTGTAAGGGCCAGGGGATTGTGAACCAATACACCATGCCTGGTACACCTCAGCAGAACGGTGTCGCTGAAAGAAGAAATCGTACCCTTATGAACATGGTGCGCAGTATGTTAGCCAACACTAATTTACCATTATTCCTCTGGACTGAAGCGTTAAAAGCAGCTGTTCATATACTCAATAGAGTTCCTTCTAAGTCTGTCCCTAAAACTCCTTATGAACTTTGGACAGGAAGGAAACCGAGTCTTAAATATATGAAAGTATGGGGCTGCATTGCTGAAGCAAAACTTTACAATCCTTTCCTAAGGAAACTTGACCCTAAAACAGTTACCTGTTTCTTTATCGGGTATCCTGAGAACTCTAAGGGTTATCGTTTCTATTGTCCTTCTCATGTCACCCGTATTGTTGAAACCAAGCGTGTCGCGTTCTTGGAGGATTTCAAGGTCAGTGGGAGCAGTACCAACCCTTACGAAGAATTGCAAGAAGTACAAGACGCGGGGGGGGGGGGGGAGAGACTCGTCGCTTACCATTACTCCGATTACTCCTCTTGTACCCAATGCAACTACTGTACCTGAAGCTACTGCACCAACTCCAAATTTACCTCTACAATCAGAACCCATTATACCTCATGACGAAGGCACATCAAACGCTCAAAATCAAGACAACGCTGAACCTGATAATCCACTCAGGAGGTCATCTAGGCAAAGAAGGCCTACTAATTGGGATGATTATGTTACCTACCTGACTGAAATGGATCCTGGAAAGCTCAATGATCCTATCTCTTACAATGAAGCCATTAGCAGTGATCAGTCTTCTGAATGGAATAAAGCAATGATTGAAGAGCTTGAATCCATGAAGAAAAATGACGTTTGGGATTTGGTAGAATTACCCAACGGTGTGAAACCCGTAGGATGCAAATGGGTGTTCAAAACAAAACTGGATCCGAATGGGAACGTTGAACGCTACAAAGCGAGATTGGTTGCAAAGGGCTACACTTAGAAAGAGGGAATTGATTATCAAGAGATGTTTTCACCTGTCTCTCATAAAGATTCATTAAGGATCGTCATGGCCCTAGTAGCTCATTTCGATTTAGAGCTGCATCAGATGGATGTTAAAACCGCTTTCCTTAACGGAGATTTGGACGAAGATGTTTACATGAAACAACCTGAAGGCTTTAAAACTGAAGGTGAGGAGCATCTAGTCTGTAAGCTGAAGAAATCCATTTATGGGTTAAAACAAGCATCACGTCAATGGTACCTCAAGTTTGATGAAGTCATGAAGAAACAAGGTTTTATGAAGAATCAAGTGGATCAATGCACCTACCTCAAGATGAGTGGGAGCAACTTTACTATTCTTGTCCTTTACGTAGATGATATTCTATTGGCAAGTAATAGTTTAGACATGTTGCATGAGTCGAAGCGGTTACTCTCGCATAACTTCGACATGAAGGATCTTGGAGATGCTTCTTACGTCATTGGCATCGAAATTCACCGAGATAGACACAAAGGGATCTTAGGATTGTCCCAGAAGGCTTACATAGATCGTGTCCTTACACGTTACAACATGCAACAGTGCAAACCCTCAGTCGCTCCAGTAGTTAAAGGAGATGTTTTCGGTTCTTTCCAGTGTCCGACAACAGAGGTTGAGAAGGAGCAAATGAGCCAAATACCTTACGCGTCAGTAGTCGGGAGCTTGATGTATGCTCAAGTTATATTGCTGGAATGCTAGGCCGTTATCAGACTAATCCTGGCCTAGATCACTGGAAAGCAGCTAAGAAGGTACTTCGATATCTGCAAGGGACGAAAGACTATAAACTGACTTATAGAAGAAGTGATCATTTAGAAGTGGTGGGCTATTCTGATTCTGACTTTGCCAAATGCAAAGATGACAAGAAATCCACTTCGGGCTATATTTTTATGTTAGCAGGCGGCCCTATCTCATGGAAGAGTCATAAACAACAGTTGACCACAACTTCCACAATGATGGCAGAGTACATTGCTGTCTATAACGCAACCTGTCATGGAATGTTGCTTAGAAATCTGATCACTGGACTCAAAATTGTTAATTCCATTTCTAGACCATTGAAGCTTTATTGTGATAATTCAGCTGCCGTTAGTTTCTCGAACAGTAACAGTTCGACTGGAGCTGGTTTATATCTCGATACAAAATATCTGTTCGTACGTGAACGAGTTGAGGAAAATAATCTTTGTATCGAGTATATTAGTACTAAAGATATGCTTGCGGATCCGATGACTAAAGGTCTCCCTCCTAAGATTTATGAAGAACATGTTCGGAATATGGGATTTAGTAAAGACCTTATTTGAGCATATTGTACTAGCTTATGTTTTATGTTAATGAAATTTCCTCAGTTTGATTTTGTATGTCTCTTAGAATATGTTCAACCGGTATAATGGCATATAGACAAATAAAGTTACAAATCAAACAAAGGGCTTATGCGTATTTTGATCATAACGATTAGGTTTTAAATTAAGGCTATAGTATGATTAATGGGGGTCCTGAGTCGCATAATGATTCAACGGCTGTATTTCTCTGCTATAGTACTTGTTTAAGGCTAAAATGAGTGTTAACTCCTGATCAGGCTTATCTAATACTCATAGTAAATGATTACTCGGCTAAGTGGGAAAATGTAAGATTAAATATATTATGTATTAATATTTAATCTATAGCCATTATAATCATTTACATAATATAGATCAAAATATATAATAACCTATTAAATAAATTAGTTGGTAATTGTTGATAGACCATATTACCCTTATTAACTAATTAGGTTTCCTCCTGGGTGCTTATATAAGGAGAATTATGTTGAGGTTAAGGGGTTAGACAATTACACATTAGAAACACCCCATTAGACATAACATCATAATTCGACCTCCTCTCCTAACCGATACCCTTTCGGTTTTCTAAGTCCCCATCATCAGTCAGCACCCTAAGGAGGAACCAGATCAAGATGACAAGCATGTCGAACTCTATTACTGGATTCTCCACTGCATTGTCTGCTGTTACAGGTATGTTTTAATGTTTTCCTTCATGTACAAACAGAACTGATCCAACAGATGTACCAACTTCTTGTGTTTGTTTCAGAGTTGTGGTTAATTTCATTCACATGTATAACATGCAGTCACCTAACTTGTTACAATTATGTGTCTAACCCAGGGTTATAGATGAGCGAAGTCACTCTGGAGCTACTCAAGATCGGCTCGTTATAAGCTCAAATCGAGCCAAACTTAAATGTGAAGGATAAAGTGTTTTCTGCCTAATTAAAAAAAGATAAACTAGTTGACGAGATAAGTTATAAATTATTTGTTTTTCGTCTAATATTAAGTTTTCTCAAGTAATCATTTCCCAATATCCATTTGGTTAACGAAATATAAAATATATATGTTACAAACTTTCTAGTTATACACATGTTGAAAATGCATAGGCTTATCAAGCCTATTTGATTCTCAAAGTTGAAAGGAGTTTAAAAAGATCATGTGAGAACATGTGTAGTGGTTTGGGTGAATAAAGCATCTATCTTTGGGCGTTTTCTTTCATGTGGCAGTACAGTCAGTAAGGAGTATTATTGGGCGTTTTTCTAAAATGAATGTAGTGTGGATGTGTGCATTATATTAAAAAGGGGTGTTAAACAATTAAATAAAAAAAAGATCCAAAAGATGGTATCGGGCAAGCATATGAAAGAATGCATGTGATTGGCCAAACCATTTCATGTTTGGCGTGATTTAAAAAACGCCAGGGGGGCTTTTTTTGAAAAAAACACGCTCAAACACGCCCATGGGGGGTGGGGATGGGGCGAGATCCGATGTTACTGGGGGTTTTTTTTTTTTAAATCACGCCCACTACGCATGGTCTGATATTACATTATGCATGTAAAGTTTTACATTATTATATAATTGTAACAATACTGATTTTATAAAAGAAATAGTAAAGTTTAATTTGTATCCTTGTGCTTATATGGCAGGATCATTGTTCATCCCTTCTATTTATTTTTTCGTCATATGAGCTCTAGGGTTTACAAACCTTTTTCTTTACGTCTCTCCCGTTATTTCTCTGTTTAATGAATGTTAAAAATAATAATAAAGGTCATCACCTCCGAATACCATCAAACCATCCCCCCAACTCACCACCACCACCTACTTCCAGGGCCGGCCCTGGGGTGGGCGGGGAGGACCACCGACCAGGGCCCGATATTTTAGAGGGCACGCTATTTCTAGAAAAAACCCGATATGTACACGTAAAAATTTCTTTTTTAATTGGGTATACCTATACAAACACCAACATATGCCCACTTACAAAATTATTCTTATACTTTAGATTTTTTTTTTTAAATATATAAATATACATACCCTATAAACAGAAATTACAAACTAATGGCAGGTAGACGAGCAACAAGCTGCGCCGCTACCCCCTTCTGAATGGCAAACCCTACCCTGCTAAACACAAAATTCTGCCCCTTAACATGTGTGGTGTTACTTTAGATTAGTTATTAGCCAATGGGCATTAGGTTTAGATCTTTATTGAGCTCAATACCCAATTTCGTTAAGGCCTAAGGGCACGCTTTTTGGAGTCGAACAGGGTACACGAATTCTTAGGGCCGACCCTGCCTACTTCAGGCAGCACCTGCAACCCCCAACACCACCACTAACACCATCTACTTCAGTCTCCGTATCGGCGGATAATCTAATGCAAATCGTACCAAATAGGCTTACTTTTCTTTGATCCTCAGTATTATAACAATTTTACTCATATTAACATATATTCAATTTTGCCTTCCTCTAATCTTCCCCTATTTCAATCATCATCTTCCTTTTCATAATCCTGAATAATCTTTTTCAATCTTTATTTATGGGTATGGCTTCTTCAACAGGCGAAGATGATAGGACCGATGATTTGCCAAATCTTGTTTGATTCTACCATGTTCGTTCGATTACCAAAAACTTTGAGTTTTGATGATTGTTGTTCTTCGTGGATGTCGGAGGTTGATTGCATGAGAGGCTACTAGTGGTGATTGATGTGTTCTTCCATCTCAATTTTCTAGTGATCACACTATGAAATGGAGGATGTGATATCCTTTTAGAGTAAATTACATTTTGCTTCCCAGGGGTAAAGATGTAATTTTACCTCATGTTTAACGTAGAGTCGACATGAAGATAATGAGAGGGACACAGAAAAAAGTTTGTATCAGATTGCGAAAAATAGAAAGATGGGATTAAAAGTTAACCCGCCAAATAACCACACAAATGCAAATTACACTTTACTTTAAAATAAATTATTCTTATAATCTAATCTAATCAAGTCATGTCAAACCCTAGAGTCATTATACTACTTGTCTTCATCTTATCACCTGTATCCCTTTACATTCAAAGTGGTATGCGTGATTTTTTTTTTTTTTTTGAACGGCCGACAAAGATATTTTATTAATTGTAGCAAGAAGCTACCACCAAACATACAAACATACCAGATTACATGAATTCTTTATCCACCAACCTTAAATCTACACCAATCTTCCCATGTTAATGACGCCATTTTTGACCGATTTTTCACCCATAAAAACGCCATTGCTTTAACTTCATCTAGAGTCTTTGTCATATTCGGCGCTTTTTGTTTAAACACCAACTCGTTTCTTGACTTCCAAATACTCCAAAATGTTACCAGGATGACCGCATACAGTGCTTTTGGTTTCTTTCTTGGGCCGGCGCTAAACACATGTAACGTGAGAAGATCTTTAATGTCGAAGGCGATAATCGGTGGGATATTACACCAGTTCGCTATGTATTGCCATATTGACTGAGCATAATGGCATGAAACAAACAAGTGCTCACAAGTCTCCTCATAGTTACCACATATAACACACAGCCGGTTATTCACCGGAATGTTCCGATTCGATAAAGCCACCTTCGTCGGCAAACGTTCCATTTCAGCCCTCCATGCTACGATACTAACCTTTTTCGGGACCCAGTTGTTCCACTCGAAAACTCTAGCCGGTCTTGTGCGATTAGCCGAACCCAACACCTTTTTTATACTTGCGACATTAAAACAACCTGAACTATCAATCTTCCATTGCCATATATCAGGCCCAGACGACATATTCAGCCCAGTTATAACGCCCAATAGCTGTTGTAGTTGTGAACTTTCATCATTACCCAACACTGAACAAGCCCAATCCCATTGAAATGCCATACCTGACCCGTCAGCCTTCATACGATCAAACACCAAACAATCCTTCATGTTTTCAGCTTTGAACAACTCTGGAAACTTCAAGTAGAACGGTACCGGATCGGCCCAGCTATCCAACCAAAAAGATATGTTTTTTCCATTTGCAAGAACCGCAACCGAGGCACAATTTAGATCAATTTCAGCATCTAATAGTGTATTACGTATACTAAAAATATTTTTCCAAGGCCCAGGTATAGAGATCTTTGCTGGAATGTCTTTCCATCCCCTTGTATTATGATGAATTGCCCAAATTATTCGCCTCCACAAGCCGTATTATTTGCTTTAACTTAAACTTTATATTAATGATAAAGCTAGGTTGGTGAAGTTTGAAAATTCACTTGTAGGCCAAATACAAACATCCAATATAAAGCATGATTAAAGATTAATCAGCCAATGGTTTGATGGTTTAATGGTTTAATCGTTCTAAAAGTTGACTTTTAAGGCTTGCCATCCTAATTAACCACCTAAAGTTTAATTTAGAGGACACATTATTTTTAAATATATAACTTTACATATTCAACATTATAAATTTAAATTTGTATAATATGAAAATGAAAGGTCGTTGAGCACCTTTCTATTTTGATAAAATTCACCCTAACTTTTCTTAATTGATAAAACTCCCCCCTCAAATTTCTAACTATACAAAAACCAGCCTTCTAATTTGATTAAAATGAGTCTTCTACTTTTTAACTTGACAAAAAAGCCCCCATACTTTCTAACTTCTTTTTAACCTTCAACTTTTTACATATAGCCCATCCTACCTCTACACTTTACTATAATGTCATAGGTAACCCTCTAACTTCAACTTTCTTAAGTTTCGAGCTTACCCTAAAACTATTTTCTTACGCTTTTATTTTTATAGACAAATCGGTATAAATTCGAGTTCTTCTACGCTTTAACGTAATGTTTGTTTGAAAACGAGTTGGGTCAATTATTAAATGTTTTTTATGTACGTTTTGACGTAAACTTTGTTTGAAAATAAATCGGTTCAAATGTAATACGTTTTGATTCGACGGTATAAATTTGAGCTATGATACGTTTTGACGTCAATTTAGTTTGGAAATGAGTCTGGTTGATTGTAATCTATACGTTGTCATTTTGCGTATGACGCCGCCGCAACGCGCGACGGGTAAAAAAATTAGTTATTTATAAAATAGAATGTATTAAAAGTTTAATTAGATTAAGTTGTTTTATAACTAATTTTATATAATTAATGGAGTTAAATGCATGGTTGGTCCCTGTGGTTTGCGAAAATTGCAGACTTGGTCCCAATGGTTCACTAATTACAGAGTTAGTCCTAATAGTTGTAATTTTTGTTCTCGGGTGGTCCCTATCACTAACCTGTGTTAGATTTCTCAGTTAAGTCTATGTTAAATGACCAAAATACCCTTATTTATTAAAAAAATAGTTATATTAAAACAATATTTAAATCTTTGTGGCCCACACTACTTCTTCTTCAACCTCAAATCACCACCACCTCCTCCACCTTCAACCCACCATCACCACCACCTCCTCCACCTTCATCTTCAACCCACCATTCCTAAAGCACAAACAGAACTAAAATCTTAATGCAGTCAAATCGCACCTACAACCAAAAATATATAACATATCTTTTTTGTTTTGTAAAACAGAAAATCCTTCTAATTATCTTCAACAGTGATACGAAGTGTTGAAAATTTGTCAATTGTAACTCTAAATCTTTGGTTTTCTTGAAATCTTGAAATAAAGATCACATCATTTTATACCCAAAAAGCACTGTTGTCACATCCCTTACAATAAATCCACCACCAAAAACCCTACTTTCTTCCACACCATATTCACTTTCATTACCCCAAAAATTTTCTTTATAAACCCATATCCAAGATTCACAACACATTGCTCACAAACCCTCGTTATCAGATCTGTATTCTTACGTTTTCCACACCATCGCCACTGCCATCATCAGATCTGGTTGAGGAGTGAAGATAAATGACGGTGGTTACCGTGGTGGTGGCCAGAGCAACGCCGGCAGAGGAGGCAGTGGTTTGTTTGCGGCGACGGTTGTTAATCGGAGAAGCAGATGAGTTTGAAGCCAAAATGAGAGAGAGCTGGAGAATGTCTGCAACCCCATAATCGTAAAGATGTATCAGGGTGGAGCTGCAGGTGGGTCGATGGATGATGATGATGTTCCTGTTAGTGGAGGCGGTACTGGCCCGAAGGATGAGGAGGTTAAAAGTGGTCAGTCACTCAAGGTAAACCATGGCGATTGGCGAAGGAAAAGTTTTGCATCTTTCACAGGCTTGTCTTGGAGAAATTAAGAATACCAAATCAAGTGACTATGTTTGCTTATACAAAGCTGACCAACCTATTGATGGTCCATCTGATGATGAAGATATTGATTCTGATTTATGGTGATGGGTGGTGGCTTAGGAGGTAGTTGCAGGTTGTGGTGGGTTGTGAAGGTAGAGGAGGTTGTGGTGTGAGGTTGAAGAAGATGAGTTTCTTTATATATTTTCTTTATTTCCTTTAATTGTTCAGGGGTAATATAGTCATTTCATACATAGTTAACTGAGAAATTTAACAGAGGTTAGGTCAGGGGACCAACCGAGTTCATTTTTGACAACTTTTGGGACCACGCGTGTAATTATTAAACCACTAGGACCAAGTATGAATTTTTTGCAAACCACAGGGACAAACCAAGCATTTAACTCTAATTAATTTTTCCATAACTATTCTAACGAGATAAAAGTTTATGCCATTTTTAGAATTTTATTGGATTAATCTGTTTCAATACGATATACATACTTCTTATCCTTCAAAAGTTATTGTGGAATATATATGTAAGTTTGCCATTTACACATGTGTAAAAGATCTAATAAAAGTGATTTTGAAAGGAAAAACGAATTATATGATGTTGTAATTTTTTTTTTTGATGTTATGTTTAATTACAATGAGGTTTGTATTAAAAAATGGGTTTGATTGATTTTTTCATTCGTTCTCACGGTTCTCGAAATATTCAGCATTCTCAAGATAACCCTCCTATATATATATATATAGGGGATGGTTTAAATGAGAACGCTAAATATCGCGAGAACCGCGAGAACGAATCAAAAAACCGCGAGAACTTTGTAAAAAACAATTCAAATTCAAAATTTCTTTTTACACTTATCATCATTATTCGAATACAATGTTATAAATTTCATTTATACGTTTAAATTTACGTGAATTCATAAATAAAGAAAATTTACACATGTGTAAAAAATCTAAAAAGAGTGATTTTGAGAGGAGAAATGAATTATTTGATGTTGTAAATTCTTTTTTTGATGTTATATCTTAATTACAATGAGGTTTGTATTAAAATAAATTGGTTTTGATTGGTTTTTTCATTCGTTCTCACGGTTCTCGCATTCAATACACTAGTGTATTTTCATCATCAAACCCTGGTCATTGTTTTATACTTGTGTATTGATAATCAAGAGCTAGGATTAGTTCACTAGTGTTCACTATTAAAGGGGTTGTTCACAAATGAACCTAACCATATATATATATATATAGGGTCAGGATTTAGAGAAAACGGTGGAAAGTGTGAGAACGCTTATGGTTCGTCCGATCAAAACAATCTATGTACTAGATTGGCGCGGTAGCATTTTCGTAAATAACACGAATTCTATTGATTGGACACGCTTCATTAAGGGTAAAAGGTCTTTACACTTCTATACCAAAACGCCAAACTAATGGATAAAACGCCATTACTGGCCAAAAGGCATCCCTATATAAACAAAACATTCTCATACATAAAAACACACATCCCCCAACCTGAAACGCCATATTTTCTACTATATACCATTCATCTTACAACGCCAAAATTCCCAAAACATCAAACACACCTACTTAAAACGCCATATTTTACTATATACCAATCATCTTAGAAAACGCCAAAACACTCAAACATCAAAAAATTCCAAAAAATGGACGTTTCTTTCAGATACACTATTTCCTCAGTAAAACGCCAAAAATGGCAAAAATCGTTTCTTGTATATTCAATATTGTTCTACGCGAAGTTTCGGAGAATGCATTCTTTCCTGAGGTGCTGTGACTCAAATAACATTTTGCTGCATGAGATGGGCAAAACTTCAAGAAAAATATACTGGTGTCAGACTTATGTCATTTTTTTGTGTTTTATTATTGATGAATATTATAATGGCATGAATAGACGAATGGCACTGATGAGTGGTTTGAAGATACATATTCAAACAAAAAACTCATGTCATTTTGTCTTTCCAAACGGCCACAAAAACACAAGAATGACAAAGCCAAACCACCAGTGAACATGTTTCAAAGAAGAAAGAGACTGATGACAGTGAAGATTTGGAAGATGAATTGTTTCTATTTTCAGTTTTTTAATTTTCCATTTCTATTGTTTGTTATGTATTTTTGACTAAGAATAAAAAAGTTTAATAAAGAGCCAAAAAGTCATAATGACTGTGAAACGCCATAATGCAGTAAAACGCCATAATGCAATAAAACGCCAAAACTCCCAAACTATAATAAAAGTAATTTGGAGAAGTATTATTAAAAGCTAAAAATGGCAAAAAAAAACGCCAAAAACTACTTAAAGCCATTAAAAACGCCAAACGTGTAAGATGGAACATCTATGACCCTAAAAACTCATAAAAAGCTGAACAAAAAGAGTAAAAAATACACACATCAACTAAAAAGACGGCTACTTTATTAATATCATTTATTATAAATAAAAATCCCGCCTAAACTACGCGCCAAAAACATCCTATAAAAGAGACGCCTCTGCACAATCAACTGATCACACACCAAAAACAAACGCCATCTTTCCAAGAAACCATTCACTTTGAAACGCCAAAAAGGATAGTTAAAAAAGCAACAGATGCGGAACCTCATTTCTTCTATATTGAGTATTGTTCTGAATGAAATTTCACTGAATGGATTCTACTCTAAGGTGGGTATCTCTATAAGCTTTTGCTGAATGAGATGGACAATTATTCATGAAAAAGAGACTGATGACACTGATATGTCATCATGTCACTTTGTTCTTGATGGATATATTAATGGTATGAAGGGATCAATACATTTGAGCAGACGTTAATCTTCAACAGGTCATCAAACAAGAACATATCAAACCACAATAAAGGATGCCCAAAAAATAAGCATCTTCTAAAGACGGGAGGTATATAGGAAAATAAGGATCTACATAAGGTATTCAAAACGCCAAAAAGGTTAAAGTAGAAGAGGCTGATGACAGTGAAGATTTGGATGAGAAATTATATTATAATTTTTAATTTTTTCTTTCATTTTGTATTGTTTGTTATCTAATTCTCTGTTTTTATTATCTAATTCTCTACTAACAAAAAAAAAATTAGTATAAAACGCCAAAAACTACAAACACCAAAACGCCTGATAGTGTGAAAACTGTGAGAACGGATGATAGCAAAGCACGTTGTTGCTATATAAAACGCCAAAAAACATTTATTATATTAAAAGCCACTACATGGAAAATTGAAATTTATCTTTTCAAAACGCCATAATTGTCTGTCACATTATATGCCTGCATCCTACTTAGTTAAAACGCCAAAATGTTTACTATGATCCTGACCCAAAAACAATAAAAACGCCGCGTATTTGTTAAACGCCAAAAAATGGAAAGGTGATGTGACACGCTTTTAAAAAAACGAATATGAAAGGACAAAAAAGCCCCTCCGCCTTTCTCTATGTCGCGTGACACGTGTTGGGCCAGGATGCGTTCTCACCGTTCTTACACTTTTGAGCGTTTTCTCTTGATCCCGTTCACACACACACACATATATATATATAGGATAAGGATCATGTGAGAAGTAGTAGGCTAATTGAGAAACTTGAGAAGCATTCTGTACCACACATTTTCCCTAAGCAAAAAATGCAAAAAAAAAAAGGTGAAAAAATGCAAAATTTTTTTTAATTTTTTTTTATTTATACACATGTGTATATTGTTAATCTTTTAACTATACATATATGTATATTGTCAATTATACATATATGTATATACATGTTTAAAATTGAAAAATAAGTGTTATTTAGGGTTTAACATTAGTATTTAGGGTTTAGCATTAGGGTTTAGCTTTATGGTTTAGGGTTTAGCTTTAGGGTTTAGCATTAGGGTTTAACAATAGTATTTAGGGTTTAGCATTAGGGTTTAGCTTTTGGGTTTAGCATTAGGGTTTAGCTTTAACTTTTGGGTTTAGCTTTATCTTTAGGGTTTGTATTAGGGTTTAACATTAGGGGTTTAGCTTTAGGGTTTAGTTTTAGCTTTTGGGTTTAGCATTAGGGTTTAGCTTTAAGGTTTAGAATTAGGGTTTAGCTTTAGGGTTTAGCTTTAGGGTTTAGAGTTTAGGGTTTAGCATTAAGGTTTAGCTTTAGTGTTTATGGTTTAAGGTTTAGGATTTATAAGACATATTTTTTCAATTTTAAACATGTATATATATATATGTATAATTGACAAGGGCCAGGATCATTTCAAAACCATAAATATTTACAGAACTCGCAGAACTCCTAATAAACAATCTTTTTATTTATATATTTTTATTTTAAGGATAATTTTATCATTTATTATGTGTATTTTTACGATTACATACATGTTAAGAGTGATTTTATCATTTTTTATATGTAATTTTATAATTACACATATGTAAACTAGTTTTTTTACATATATGTAATTAATTATGACACATATATATAATTTTGGCAATTAAACATATGTAAACTACTTTTAACATGTATGTAATCAAAGAAATACATATAATAGATGATAAAAAGATCCTAAATACAAAAACTCATATGTAAAATGATTGTTTATTGGGAGTTCTGAAAGTTCTGTAGTTATTTAGAGTTCTGAAATGAACTCAACCCTAATTGACAATATACATATATGTATAGTTAAAAGATTAACAATATACACATGTGTATAAATACAAAATTTTTTTCTCTAAAAAAAAAATTTTAATCCTTAAAGAAAAAGCTGCGATTTTTCCAAAAAAAAAAAAAATTGCATTTTTTTCACCTATTTTTTGCATTTTTTGCTTAGGGAAAATGTGTGGTCCAGATTGCTTCTCAAGTTTCTCAAATAGGGTGGACTTCTCTTAGGATCCCTACCCTATATATATATGGAGCCGCTAAAATAAGAACCACTTCCAGTTGTAAGAACCGCGAGAACCACTTTCAACCAATCAGAATATGCCAACAGAAAGGGTATATTGGTCATTTACCCAAAACATCAAATCCCCCTCTCTCTCTTCCATTAATGATACCAGAGTTTTAAAATCTCTCCATATTCTCTCTCTTCAAAACTTTATTATCTCTCTTCCATTAATGATACCAGAGATTTATAAAACTCCATCCTTTCTCCTGTGTAAAAGAAGCTTCACCACCATCTCTCTCTCATAATTTGATCTAACCGGCGATATGTCAGCCGGTACTCCGGCGCCCAGCATCTCCGACAAACCCCCCAAAAACCCACCGAGCTCCCTCCTTTCCGTTCACCGGCGACTTCTCCGTCACACACCACCATCCTCCTTCTCCCCGTTTTACCGACAACCTCACCCTACAACCACCTCCTCCCTTTTTTCCGGTAACTGATTATTCAGCGATGATGTTCTCTGTGTTTCCGGTAACTTATTTTCCAGAGACGAGCTCCGGTGGTTTTCAGCAGCATCGATGAACGGGTGAGTCCATTTTATTTTGTTTCTTTTCTTCACCTTCTTCTTTTTCAGATCCCTTTGAATGAGTTAATTATCCGATTAGACTTGTGGTTGCAGGAGGTGGTGGTTGACAGTTGGGGGGGAGGGGTGTT
>JARYGA010057876.1:0-31091 GCA_030545235.1 Helianthus tuberosus
AAAAAACTAAAAGACACATGTCACCTCCCTATTACTTCCTAGACTTTCTAGGAAACTTAGGCTTTCTAGCAAACTCCCACTCTAACAATATATATTTTTATTGATAAAATGATAAGATATATAATCATTGTATTTATCTCTAATATTCATAAAGTTATAACTATTCAAAGTATAATATAAATCAATATAATTTCAAAACATCGAAAAATTAGTATATACAAATACATGCGTATGTGAGTGTTATATTTTCTTCCACATTGTTACATATGAAATTTACTAACAGATATAAAAAAAACTAATGTGTATTTCCAATTAGATATGACATTTAGTTCCAATCATGTTTTCTTGTATGATGATTTGGATTTTACTCTTAACATGTGGATTATTATTATTAATAATATTGTGATCATTTTTTTATAATATGTATTTTTATAGAAGGATAAAATGTTTTTTTATTTATAAACTTGGTAAACATCACATGTTTTGATCATACACGACAAAAAAAAATTATTCAGATTTTTAAAAAGTGTCTAAAAATGTGGTTCTATAATTCTAAAATCTTCATTACTAACTATTTAATTTTTTATTTATTCACACGTATGATACACAAGGCTTATAACCTAGTCAAATTAATATTTGGATCGGCTTTTTCAAATTTTATTTTATTTTCTTTTTAGCCAAATTCTCATCATATTTTGGATTGGCTTCTTCAAATTTTATTTATTTTCTTTTCTTGCAAAATCTCATCATATTTTGTTTATGTAAACCTTCCAATTTCACACTTAAAAGATAAAGTAATTTATATCTTATTTTAGATCAGTTATATTTGCATTAACTTTTATTTTATTTATAACATTATTTAGTTTTTAAAATATGTCAAATTAATAAACAAGTAAAACGGAATGTTTGAATATGTTATAACGGAGAGGATCAAATAGAAAGTATAGTTTGGGTATAAAGGATATGAAACAATGTGGTTGTGACATGTGGCAAAATTTAAAAATGAAAAGGAAGAGTAATTTACTCAATCTTATCTCATCTTCTCCCTTCCTCTTTCCCGGCAACTTCAAAACCCATCATTTTCAAAAATCCAATATCTTCAACCTTTTCTTAACTTTCTATTCAATAATCACTACATCATAGTACGATTTTCGTCATCAATCAGTGATTCAAAGACTCAATCAACGTGTTCTTCAACTTTTTTGAAGAAAGCCAGTTTAATTTCATAGAATTTCTTATTTTTTACCGTAATTTTGAAGTGAATCACTCGATTCGTTCAATTCGATCGTTGATAAGTGTTTCTGACATTCAAATTTCGTCAATCGTTGAAGAAATCGGCTTCGATTTGTGTAAGAAATTTTTGAATTGCGTTTTACGATCTGGTTTTTTTTAATTAAGTCATTGTGTTTTACAATAGAATGAAAAAACACTTTTTTTTTTGTTTTTAGTCCATTGCGTTTTAGAAAAATAATATATTTCTTTGTGTTTTTAGCTTATTACATTTTAGAAAAAAGACATTTCTTTGTGTTTTTTCGTCTATTGCGTCATAGAAGCAAAACATTTCTTTGTGCTGTTAGTACATCGTGTTTTATAACACAATAAAAAATAAATTTGTTTTATGCTTTTAATCCATTGTGCTTTATAACACAATATGAAAAAAAAAACACATCTTTTTATGTTTTTAGCCCAGTGCGTTTTAGATCTGGAGTGTCCTGTACTATACCTGTAATGTAGTGGAACTAAATTGACATGATCATATTAAAATAGAAACGTGATCATGTTGTGAAACCCGATCCATTGGGTTTTAGACCTGCTGCTGCAGACTGAAAGAACATGATCATGTTTAACAGAAGCATGATCATGTTGAAACATGAAACTGGAATGTGAGGTACACTAAACTAACATGATTGTTGTGAAAGAAAACCGTTGCGTTTTAGACCTGAGGTAACTAACATGATCATGTTAAAATAGAAACATGATCATGTTGTGAAAACCAACATTGCGCTTTAGACCTGCAGTACATTTAGGAATTGAAAGAACATGATTATGTTAACGTTTAACAGAAGCATGATCATGTTGAAACATGAAACTGGAAGGTGAGGTACACTAAACTAACATGATCATGTTAAAGCAAAACATGATCATGTTAGTTGTAAAAGCCAACCATTGCGTTTTAGACCTGAAAGTGAGGTAACTAACATGATCATGTTAAAACAGAAACATGTTCATGTTGTGAAACCCAGACTTGCAGTACATTTTAGAAACTGAAAGAACATGATCATGTTGAAACATAAAAGCCATTGTGTTTTAGACCTGTGAGGTAACTAACATAATCATGTTAAAACAGAAACATGATCATATTGTGAAACCCAACATTGTGTTTTAGACCGACAGTACATTTTAGAAAATGAAAGAACATGATCATGTTGAAACATAAAACATGATCATGTTAAAACAGAAACATGGCCATGTGAAACCCAATTGCGTTTTAGACCTGGAAGACGTGAGGTAAGTTATGTTAAAGAACATGATCAAGCTAAAATAGATACATGATCATGTTGGAACACAAACATGACCATGTTAAAACTCATGCAACAAAAACATGACTATGCTAAATAGAAGTTAAACCCCATTACGTTTTAGACCTGGAGTATACGTTTTAGAGACCCGGTGTCGCAACCCCCGTCCCCTATCTGTCCCAGGAACGGGCGGCCGCGAACTCAGTATCGGTGGTATCGGTGTTTATTAATTTGGCAGCGGAAATTACATCAGGAACGTAGTTAGGAAATATTTTATCAGAGTAAAACACCACATTTTATATAAATAAACACATTGGGATGAAACCCAAGTTTTCATTACAAACTGATTTGTAGGGATAAATCCCATTTTATTTGAAATAAAAAGCCTTCTTTATTTAGGTAACTTTTATAGCCACTTTTCCAAGCCTTCAGTGCTGTCTAGCTGGCTTCTAATTGGATTTCACATTGTGTTACCTGAAACGCGTTTTAAAAACAATTTGTCAGTGGGAAATACTGGTGAGTGAATCCCAGTTTAATCAAGAAATATTAATTTAATTTAAACAGTATTGAGAGTGATTACAATGTTTATATCTACCCAATTACTCATTCAGTACTGTCAATCCTGACTGGTGGGTCATATTACACATTGGCTAACTCTTTGTCCAATGGTAACGTGTCTCACATTTTGTATACAAAACCCCAACATACCGGCAGTAATCGTAGAATTACAAAGACTCAATCACTGCTAAATTGCATTGTAAAATAGTTAAGGTTTTGTAAAAACTGTTTACAAAAAGGAGATTACTCACATTGCTGTCTTAGGTTTTCTGTAAGGATTTCCTGAGAATTATCTATAACTTACACAAATGCACACGTGTTAGTATAATAACTCATTTTAACATTAGTAATACCCTCCCCGAGACGGCATTCCAACGACTACGTCGGGCAGAACCACGACAACCGTTACGGAACCCTAGATCAATCGGGCAAAGTATCTAATACGTATCCAGGGGTTATGATACTTACAACGCAGCAGAACTTCGTTATTTAGGGGGGTATTATACCCGAGTATTATGTCTACTACTTCAGAATTCGATTAGAAAGAAAAGAAATGAGCGAGTAGACTAAAGATCCGATGCCTGCTACTTATAGTGCTTGTTTTCGACTTTGACGCGGCCCGCGTAGTAGCCCGGGTAGGGTTTAGCTTGTCCGGGTCGTTGTATAGGGTTGACGAGTGTTGGGCCACGTGGCGGCCCAGGGTTTCGCCAGCTTTCACCTTCTCGCGGCCCGCGTAAGCTTAAGGGGTGGCTTACGCGGCCCGCCGAAACCCCAAATTTTCATTTTTAATTAATTTTAATAATATAAAAGGTATTCGGGGTCCGTTTTTACGTATGGGGTGTATTTTAGGATATATTGGGATATTTTAAATATTTTTAGGGTGTTAGAAAATTTATGAGGGTGTCGGTTTTCTTTAGGGTTGTTATATCTGTGACACCTGTGTCTGTAATCATTGTAAACATTTCAGTTATCAATAAAGTAATGTTATTTGACCCCAATTTTTGATAATTTATGTTTGACATTTTTCATGTTTTGATTTTTATTCAATTTCAAACTCTATATCGCTTTCTGGAGAGTTATACGCAAACTAATGCGTAAACGTAATCAGTTTAACGTGACAAACACTCCGGAACATCAATATATTCTTAACATACCATAAATAACCTTTACATTACTTAGAAATAAGTTTTGAAGGCTTTGGTATGGCAAAATCAAGTTTATTCGCTTACAGGGACTAAATTCGACAAACTGCGAAAGTATGCTGATTCGTACTGTAACGGACATTCCGGAACATGACCATAAGTTAAACATACCATAAATATCCTTTACATAGCTTAGAAATAGGCTTTGAGGGGTTCGGTGTGCTAAAACAAACTGTTTGGTCATTCAGGGACTAAAAGCGTCAAAAAATGCATAAGTTTGCATTTTCGCGCATATCTTACGTTTTGAATACATCCGGACATCCCAAATTTTATGTAAGCATTAAAATATTTTGTTTTAGTGTTTGGCATGAGAAAAATCCATTCATCGCGTAATTTGGATCATTTTTCGCGTTCGTGCGTATTTCATCGTAATTAAGCAAACAACGCATCCGTACGACCAAACGAACTGACATCCGGCATATTTTTGAGCATGTTTCATGTCCACAATGTTTAGGCATCATTGTAGAGCCTTGAAAATGGCTTAACGGGCTTTAAACGTGTCAAAATGAGGCTTAAACACATGCAGGGACTGAAACTGCAACATTTGAAACTTGTTGCTGAACTGGGGATCTCAAGCGGCCAGCGTATGTAACACCTCGAAAATTCACGTCCCATAATGTGTAGACACGTGTCAGATGTTTAAACGTGTGAAGGAAATATTATAGAAGGACTAAAGTTGACAAACATGGAAAGTATGTGGAAATACGTATTCTAAGTGTCAACTGTGAATAAATATAATGTACATTAACCCTACACGATGCTCATACCTTCAAACGAATAAATCATGGATCATACGAAGCTAAAAGTGAGAGATTACAAACTACAGGGGTTAAATGTGTCAACATGTCCAAAGATATACCTCTGAGTGGCCTTTTGACAAACCCGAAGCTTTGTAAATGTTAATTATGCTCACTAGAATGCACGATTTAAATTTCGTAAAGTTTCGTTAACGTATGAGAAATTATGATCGAATTCGTGTGCGAGGGGTTAAAGCGTCAACGTTGAAAGTTAGGCCTTTTCGGGTAACAATTAAGTTAACCGGGGACTTAACAAAGTGGGTATATGTCTTGAGGCACTTATAGATCAATTACGAGGGCTCAGAATGCAATCAACAAGTGTCTATACAAGGTTTGAAGAGCCAAGGACCAATCTGCAATTAAATGAAAAAAATGTTTGGCTGATATATACATGCTCGCGTAGCGCGAGCATGAAGACATATGGCGTCGCGCTACGCGAGGCCTACATCTGGGCAGAAAACAAACTTTTCGAATAGGGGCCTGCTAGGTGGGTTTGTGAGCAACTTTTAACCGAATTTCCTCATCCCTTGACCCCTAAAAACAAACCCTAAACACTAGAGACAAGTGTTGGGCAATTGTGGTGTGTCCTAGACTTATTTGTCAATCAAATGTGGTGAGTAAATCCACTATAAATAGGCCTTCAATGTCACAAACATTCCTCACACCATTTCTGCATTCTTGGATCATTTCTGGAGCTCTCAAGCAGGTCCAATTGATCTTAAGTCGTGCATAGGACTCTTGTAAGTCTACTAGTCCTTCTTTATTTGAGTTTAGCTTGTTTAATTAGCTAAAAGTCAAACCGTCGTAAATACGGTTTGACTTCGAGATTAGTCATTTATGGCTCAGTCATATCTCGAATTAAAAGTAGTTATGAGTTGGTATTTATGTGGGTAATAAAACCCCAAAAGGGTTTCCCCTGATCACCACTCTAACTAGTTCAAATGTCGGGTCAAACATGTACTTAAAAAGTCAACAGGATGCTTAAAATGTCATTTATGCATAATTAGCTATCTAGAACATATAAAACCTGTTTGATCATTGTTATAACTTAGTAATTAGTGTAAGAACATGTCCAAACATGTTCAACCCGACTATTTCCTGTTTCGACCCGGTTCGGAACCGAAAGTCACATAGTTTGACTTTCACTTGGACTTTCAGTTCTGACCCGTTTAGGCATGTTTTAGAAATACCTTAGAGCTTCGTTTGGACCAGGTTACATGCTAGTATAACCCTCTGTGATTATACACCTCGGTTCATTAGTTATCCGATTAATACGCATGATTCCGTTAATTGCTCATATGTTGACCATTATGCCCTTATTACCTTAAAACATGATTTATGAAAATGTAAAAGTGTAGAAACCTTGAATATTGATATATAAACTTGTATGCAAAATTTGACATCAGTTTGACTTGTAGATTAAGAGTTATGCTCATTAGCGTAATTACGGTGCTTTATGTTAATAAAATGGCGTAATTAGCGTATAGCCTAATTAAACATACTTTTTGGTATCAAACGAATTACCCACTGATGTAATATATTATTTTGGGAATTTTAAAGATTTTTAATAAATTTTAGGCTGAGCATAACTCATAGTCGTAGGCTTAATTCGGTAATTGTCGGTTTTGCCCTTACGGGCCATAAAATGAGTTTTACTTATCTAAACGACTCCAAACCTTTTGCTACTGATCACATATGATTAATAAATTATTTTAAGCCTTCTGGAAATATAAAAATATCATATTTAAGTATAGAACCCGGAAATGGCCTTTAATCGCCATAATTAGCGTTTTTAACGCATAGTATGTCTTAGAATCATATTGGACATACCCGGGTTGATACCTACTGATATATGAGGCAAATTATGATATTTTAACAATAAGCAAAGGTTGATTAACTCAGACTTCGTTTTTGAGCTTTTCGGCTTATGTGAAATTACCAAAATACCCCTACGGGGCATAGTTTGGTTAAAGATGATAAATTTCACATATACGCTTTAGCCTACTGTTATAACTCATCAAATTAAGTATGTTTGCTGTTTACATCATACCTGTAACTCAGTTAAACATTTAAACTCTTTTATAACCTTTTAAATGACCAAACTACCCCTACGGGGCCTAGTTTGTGTTTAAATACGTTTCGGGCATAATGAAAGACATCTTACTGGTGTCACAACATATTTGAGGCACAATTAACTTAGGAAACCTGTAGATGGCTCTAATGAATACCCGTCACGCTTATTACGCGTTCGGTTCGGTTTATGTAACAAGTTTACATAAATTAACCGAAACGGGTCAAACCTTATCGGTTTTATCTCAAAATCCAGAATGTGAATAATAAACCCATATTAAGCAAGTCTCTGAAATTGTCGGGTCTGAATCACATTCTATCCGGTCTTCGCTTAATCGTGCGTACGAACTGTATCTGTGAAACTAGCCGGTCTAAGCTTAAGCTTAATTAAAGACCCGTTAGGATTCTAATAGGTTATTATAAACCTTCGTTCCAGATTAGGAGCCCAGTAAAAGTACTTGCAATTACTGTATTGGATTTATACTTTGCTCAGGTAAATAGTCTTAACTTATTTCCCTATACGGGCTTGGGATACGGTACTATAAAAGTACCGCTTGGTCGGGTGTATGTAGTCATTTAAATCGGATTGTGATTGATGTACTTACATAACCTGTTTAATATGTATTATTTTACTATTATTTGGTGTATGGCCTTTGGGGGTTAATGACCATGTCCCGGATATCCTTGGCATCATTTTACGAGATGGCCACGACCTAAGCACGGGGTGTAGGCATACACCTGACAGATGCATTATGTAAAAACTGGTAATCCACTCGAAGGTATCATCCCTGTGGGCATTATACCGGAACTGGTAATCCACTTAGGGGATGATAGCCTGTGGGCATTATACCTGTGGCGTGTCAGTTAATCGAGTCCGGCCCTACAAACCGGCCCTGAATGGATGACAAATAAGTAAAACTGTATACGAGATTATATACAAATAATTTTCCCAAGTATAAAAGGTTAATTTTGCCTCTGTGCATTTTAATCAAATTATAAAAGATATTTTTGTGCCACGTGCATCCAAATCAATTTTATTAAACTCTTTTCTAAATGAGTCAGTTGAGTTGTATTTACCAGTGTAAACTGACGTATTTTCAAAAAAGGCTAAGTGCAGGTGCTAGACGAAATAGGCTGGCTACTCCAGGCATCATTACTCAAGTTTCGCAAGCTCTAGATGTCAAAGTCTGTTGAACAGTTTTTACTTTATATCGATTCGCCTGTGGATCCTTTACTTCCGTTGTAATACTGAATATTACTTCATATTCGGAATGTAATAATAAATATCTTTTGCTTCTGCTGTGCATTCATATATATTGTGTTGTTTGACTATTATGTTGCCAACTACGTCACGATACTCCCCCACCGGGCCCACCGGTGACACGTGGAAATCCGGGGTGTGACAGGTTGGTATCAGAGCCAACACTGAGTGAATTAAACACTAGCCTTTTGTGTTTAATCTCAGTTACACAATTGCACATTCTTGAGTCTAGACAAGAACATAGGACAAATTCTAAAATTCGTTTTATTTTGTCCTTATTTGATTCCTTTGTTATTCTTCTGACTTGCCTATGCATAGAATATGGAAAGTATTCTTCAAGTCAATTGCTATAGAAGTCCCGTTTAGGGCAACCATATACTTGTTAAATTTTAAAGGAACGATTATATTTGAAGTATCATTCCTATATTATAAGATCTACCATTATAATAAAATGGCAAAATTTAAAAAGGACAAAACCTAGCCATGTGTCACATTAAGACAGGGCCAAGATGGTAGTTCCATAATTAGATTCAGATCCTTGTTAACAGTTCAATTTAGGATTGCTCTGCGTTAATTATCAAAAGAATCTTAAAGGAAAAACCTAGCCTAAATGTCACGGCATACAAGGCCAAGATGGTAGAACCTATTCAAGAGATTCAAATCCTTATTAAGCATATGAAAGCATATTAACATGCTCGACAAAATGTGATATGATAAAATCACATAAGTCATTTTGGGATATACTAAATTTCCTTATAATCATCCCTTATGGATGAAGTGCCCACGGGCTATAACTAACGTCCTCTGGGACTAAAGACAGAGGTAGCCTACAACTCCCTGTCAAGAAAAGGTAATGAACTTTGATTCAAACCTTGAAGCCTCGATGCTATAAAATCAAGGCCTATAAATTAAACTTGTCTAAGTGACTAGGCCTTTTGTGCTATTATTAACTTAAAATTTAGGAGTATAATAAATATCCTGAATAATTATATATTTATCAAAATTAACCAATATGTGTATTAAAAACATGGTTAATAAATCGTTCAAAAAGATAAAACTGTTTAAACTTCCGTAAAAACCTTGTCCTTGTTTAATTTTTATGTAGCAATTAAAACTACATGGCGGGGTCGGAAGAAGGGAATAGTCACCCTCTGGAAAATCACGATGATGAAAGGATTAATATAACCAGAGGAGAACTTCGTACATTGATTGACTCAGCTGTATCTAAAGCTGTGAAGGAGCAATTCCAGGAGTATAGTGAGACAAATAGTAAAGCCTCATCTGTACCCCACCCTAAATCCATCCCTAAAACTCCTCCAGAGCCTGATAACAAGCCGCCCTCAAAGAAAGATAAGTTAAAGAAAGATGATGATCGACATTCATCTAATGAACACAGTGTTCCATCCAAGAGGATAGTGTTCGATAATGAACCACATACCAAATCCTGTAACTATAAGTACTTTGTTTCCTGCAAGCCCCGAGGTTTTACTGGGGAAAAAGGGGCGGTTGATTGCATGATATGGTTGGATGAAATGGACACAGTTGTCGATATCAGCGGTTGCGCTGAAAGGGATGTCGTGAAGTACGTATCCCAATCGTTCAAAGGAGAGGCAGTGGCATGGTGGAAGTCTCTCATTCAAGCTGCTGGGAAGATTCCGCTCTACAGCATGTCATGGGAACAGTTTGTTATTCTCATTAAGGAAAATTACTGCCCTCAACACGAGGTTGAGGGGATTGAGTCAGATTTCTTATCTTTGGTGATGACAAACTTAGATTGTCAAGCTTACCTCACCAGTTTTAATACCCTGTCCAGACTGGTCCCTTACCTTGTAACACCAGAGCCCAAGCGAATTGCACGCTTCATTGGGGGTTTACCCCTAGAAATCAAAGCCAGTGTTAAGGCTTCAAGACCTACTACATTTAGGTCAGTAGCTGACCTCTCTCTGTCCCTTACTTTAGATGCGGTCAGGCTAAGGTCGCTAAAGAAATCTGAAGCAAGTAAGAAGAAGCGTGAGGATGATAACTCACGAGGATCAGAGAAGAAACACAAGGGAAACACTGACTCTGAGAGGTCTGGGTCTGGAAAGAATGGTTAGCGGACAGAGGAAAAGCCAAGATGCTTGACTTGCCAAAAACGCCACTTTGGAAAATGCAGAATGGAGTCCAATTCTAAATCAGGACCACCTGCATGTGGGATATGCAAGTCTAGGGGGCACAAGACTGTTGATTGCAGGAAGATTAAAGATGCTACCTGCTACAACTGCAACGAGAAAGGGCACATAAAGACCAACTGCCCTAAGTACGCGAGGAAGCCCGAGTAGGCCGAGAGAACAAACGCACGAGTTGTCAGGATGAACGCCCAAGAGATGGTGCAGAATAATAATAGTATAATATGTACCTTTCCTTATCAAACAGTTTATGCAGAAACTTATTTGATATTGGCACATATAAATATATTATGAATGATAAAGGTTGAGAACTGTTGTCTCCACCTGATTAAGACTCCGGTCATTTAATGCCCGGTAGAAAGTGACGATGTTACGTCGAAAATGCTCCAACAAATCCTATATTGATATTAATATCTATTAGAAATCACTCTTTTCTAATATCCTTGTAGCAAACTTTTGGTTGCATACTTAAGGACTCAATATAGTGATAAAAAATCGATTGGTTGCCTTAAAAATTTAAGCCCATATTGTGGGTGATAAGAAGCAATTAACTATCAAGACTCCTTATGAGACAAATCTTATAATTACACGTATCCGTACGAGTAATTAATATTAAACATAAAAAAATGGTGAAACTGGCCGTCCCCGGAATCGAACCTGGGTCTAGGTCGGCCGCACCCTTTCGCGCGCCTAGCCAACTGAGCTAGGTGCCTAGTTTGTGAAAATTTCCATTCTAATTTAATATAAGCACTTGTACAATAAACTTCCTTATCATTTATCAATAATAAATTCTGCTAAGTGTCCTGTTTTTTTTATACAGGCAATAATAAATCTTCATGAACCATAAACTTAGCAAAATTTTTTTATCATCCACAAGGTATAAATTATCGAGAAAACCTTAGTAACCGATTCTTCTCGTATCGGCAAGGAATCCTTCCGAAAATCTAAGAGCACTCTTTCTTTGCATAGAGTACGACAACATATGTTATTTTAATTATTTCTCATTGTTTTCTATCGCCCGCGAATGCCAAACTATGTTTGATGAAAGTGTCATATGAGGATTGGCGTATCCTAGTGTGTCCCATAGATTATTTCCATGTCTGATCAGCATGGAGGTTTAATGCATGGAACCACAAAGATATCTCAATAATCATATGGTACTAAAGTCAACTGCTAGTATTCAAAGAAGGTATCCAAAAATGGAAATTTTTTTTCCAAGTAAATGTTCCCGATTAAGGAATTCGTGGACTTATAACAAAAGGTGTCACTTATTTAACACGAACAATGATGGATGAACTGGAGCCTGAGATATGGAAAATCTCTAAAGCCTCCTTGTATCGTAATTATCTTCTCATAAGTTTTCCCTGCCTACCTCCTAGAAGACAAGTAGAACTAAGATTAACATCCCGCTGTGGACTGGAGCAATATGAAAACTCCATATTGATTATGGAAAAATCGAAACCTTGATTTAGTGGGTTTTAAGACACAGGCTCATATAGCCTGACTCAATATTCTGAGGATTTTAGGTTATTAAATAAGAAAGACGGTTCATATTGCTTATGCATACATGCCGCAACCCTAATTAGGCAACGATTAAGAATTGCCATCTACTACCCAGGATCTAAGGGCAAATTATTGGCGGATAGGCTTGAAAAAGTCCGTAGCCACCCATGTAGCTAAATGCTTGACATGTGCGTAAGTCAAAACCGAGCATCAAAGGCCGTCAGGCTTGCTACAACAGCCTGAACTTCCTACGTGGAAGTGGGAAATGGTAACTATGGATCTTATTACCAAGTTACCCAAGACAAGGAAAGGAAATGATACGATATGAGTTATAGTTGACAGACTGACTAAGTCCGCACGTTTCCTACCCATCAAGGAGACTTATAGCTCCGATATGTTAGCCCGGTCATACATTGATAAGATTGTAGCCTACATGGCATACCTGTGGCTATTATCTCTGATAGAGATACTAGGTACACGTCGCATGTTTGGAAGAATTTCCAACAATCTTTGGGCACACGTTTGAATTTTAGTACGACTTACCATTCTCAGACTGACGGTCAGAGTAAGCGTACTATTCAAACATAGGAAGACATGCTACGTGCATGTGCGATCGATTTGGGTGGTAGTTGGGATAAGAACCTACCATTAATCGAATTCTCCTACAACAATAGCTACCATACCAGCATTAAGGCTGCGCCTTTTGAGGCATTATACGGTAGAAAGTGTAGATCGCCTAATTGTTGGGCGGAAATTGGAGATGTCTAGTTATCAGGACCAGAGATAGTGTTCGAAACAACGGACAAGATTGTCCAGATTCGTGACCGTCTCAAAGCTGCCCGGGATAGGCAGAAGAGTTACGCTAATCCAAAGCGTAAGGATTTTCACTTCGAAGTAGGTGACAAAGTCCAACTTAAAGTGTCACCCTGGAAGGGAGTGATGCGGTTTGGTAAGAAAGGCAAGCAAATTCCGAGATACATAGGACCTTTCGAGGTTATCGAACGTGTCGGGTCAGTTGCCTATAAGTTAAACTTACCGGGAGAGCTCAGTGGAATTCACAATGTGTTCCACATCTGCAATCTGAAGAAGTGCTTCGCTGAGGAATCACAGGTTATACCCCATACAGATGTGTATATAGATGAGAGCTTAAAGTTAGTGGAAAAACCTTTGTCGATTGAATATCGACAGGTAAAGAAGCTTCGAAGGAAGCATGTACCTATTGTAAAGGTCAAATGGGATGCCCGTAGAGGTCCCGAATTCACGTGGGAGGTTGAATCCACGATGAAAGAAAAGTACCCTTACTTATTTCAGTAAATCTCGGGTCGAGATTTATTTTAAGGGGGTGAGGATGTAACACCTCGAAAATTCACGTCCCATAATGTGTAGACACGTGTCAGATGTTTAAACGTGTGAAGGAAATATTATAGAAGGACTAAAGTTGACAAACATGGAAAGTATGTGGAAATACGTATTCTAAGTGTCAACTGTGAATAAATATAATGTACATTAACCCTACACGATGCTCATACCTTCAAACGAATAAATCATGGATCATACGAAGCTAAAAGTGAGAGATTACAAACTACAGGGGTTAAATGTGTCAACATGTCCAAAGATATACCTCTGAGTGGCCTTTTGACAAACCCGAAGCTTTGTAAATGTTAATTATGCTCACTAGAATGCACGATTTAAATTTCGTAAAGTTTCGTTAACGTATGAGAAAGTTATGATCGAATTCGTGTGCGAGGGGTTAAAGCGTCAACGTTGAAAGTTAGGCCTTTTCGGGTAACAATTAAGTTAACCGGGGACTTAACAAAGTGGGTATATGTCTTGAGGCCCTTATAGATCAATTACGAGGGCTCAGAATGCAATAAACAAGTATCTATACAAGGTTTGAAGAGCCAAGGACCAATCTGCAATTAAATGAAAAAAATGTTTGGCTGATATATACATGCTCGCGTAGCGCGAGCCTGAAGACATATGGCGTCGCGCTACGCGAGGCCTACATCTGGGCAGAAAACAAACTTTTCGAATAGGGGCCTGCTAGGTGGGTTTGTGAGCAACTTTTAACCGAATTTCCTCATCCCTTGACCCCTAAAAACAACCCCTAAACACTAGAGACAAGTGTTGGGCAATTGTGGTGTGTCCTAGACTTATTTGTCAATCAAATGTGGTGAGTAAATCCACTATAAATAGGCCTTCAATGTCACAAACATTCCTCACACCATTTCTGCATTCTTGGATCATTTCTGGAGCTCTCAAGCAGGTCCAACTGATCTTAAGTCGTGCATAGGACTCTTGTAAGTCTACTAGTCCTTCTTTATTTGAGTTTAGCTTGTTTAATTAGCTAAAAGTCAAACCGTCGTAAATACGGTTTGACTTCGAGATTAGTCATTTATGGCTCAGTCATATCTCGAATTAAAAGTAGTTATGAGTTGGTATTTATGTGGGTAATAAAACCCCAAAAGGGTTTCCCCTGATCACCACTCTAACTAGTTCAAATGTCGGGTCAAACATGTACTTAAAAAGTCAACAGGATGCTTAAAATGTCATTTATGCATAATTAGCTATCTAGAACATATAAAACCTGTTTGATCATTGTTATAACTTAGTAATTAGTGTAAGAACATGTCCAAACATGTTCAACCCGACTATTTCCTGTTTCGACCCGGTTCGGAACCGAAAGTCACATAGTTTGACTTTCACTTGGACTTTCAGTTCTGACCCGTTTAGGCATGTTTTAGAAATACCTTAGAGCTTCGTTTGGACCAGGTTACATGCTAGTATAACCCTCTGTGATTATACACCTCGGTTCATTAGTTATCCGATTAATACGCATGATTCCGTTAATTGCTCATATGTTGACCATTATGCCCTTATTACCTTAAAACATGATTTATGAAAATGTAAAAGTGTAGAAACCTTGAATATTGATATATAAACTTGTATGCAAAATTTGACATCAGTTTGACTTGTAGATTAAGAGTTATGCTCATTAGCGTAATTACGGTGCTTTATGTTAATAAAATGGCGTAATTAGCGTATAGCCTAATTAAACATACTTTTTGGTATCAAACGAATTACCCACTGATGTAATATATTATTTTGGGAATTTTAAAGATTTTTAATAAATTTTAGGCTGAGCATAACTCATAGTCGTAGGCTTAATTCGGTAATTGTCGGTTTTGCCCTTACGGGCCATAAAATGAGTTTTACTTATCTAAACGACTCCAAACCTTTTGCTACTGATCACATATGCTTAATAAATTATTTTAAGCCTTCTGGAAATATAAAAATATCAGATTTAAGTATAGAACCCGGAAATGGCCTTTAATCGCCATAATTAGCGTTTTTAACGCATAGTATGTCTTAGAATCATATTGGACATACCCGGGTTGATACCTACTGATATATGAGGCAAATTATGATATTTTAACAATAAGCAAAGGTTGATTAACTCAGACTTCGTTTTTGAGCTTTTCGGCTTATGTGAAATTACCAAAATACCCCTACGGGGCATAGTTTGGTTAAAGATGATAAATTTCACATATACGCTTTAGCCTACTGTTATAACTCATCAAATTAAGTATGTTTGCTGTTTACATCAGACCTGTAACTCAGTTAAACATTTAAACTCTTTTATAACCTTTTAAATGACCAAACTACCCCTACGGGGCCTAGTTTGTGTTTAAATACGTTTCGGGCATAATGAAAGACATCTTACTGGTGTCACAACATGCCAGATCTGCATTAAAGTGATTTTCTAGCTGTTCCAGCTATTGGGCACTCTTGCAAATGGTATTTTATCAATCTATGGGCCATTTTTAGGAGCCCATGGTTTTACAAAACAATGGGTGCACATGTACGGTTGTGATCGAAGCTCGTATTACGATGAACGATCTTAACGGTTGTGCAAAAACTATAAATAGCCCACCCCCACTTCACTTGAACTCACACCTTGATCAGATTTTTCTCTAAGTTGGAGTGGAAACACTTCATACCAGAGAAAATTTAGATCAAACTTCCATTCTTAGACCTTTTGTAAGTCCTCTTTCGTTCTTTTATGTGTTTTTAGCATGAAAGTCAAACTCTGTTTGACTTTCTGCATTGACCAGTTTATGGTCAACACGAAGTTCGTTTGAACTTTGCAACGTGAGCGTAATCATGATGGTTATAGTCCCTAGTGACTATACCTACTGATTACCACGTTATTTAGGTGTAGTGACGAGTCGTAGTTTCGGCCAAAATGCGTATTCTTGCGTATTTTGTAACCAAACTACTTTTAGGTATCAAAACCGTTTGTTTTGATACCAAACCTATTTTCTAAATTCATTAAACATGTTTTAACATGTTTAGCTCGTCATTTTAGGTTTAGTGCTTATGTAGGGTCGTAAGGTAAGCGGTCTAAACAACCGCTTATACTTTCGAACCCGACCCATTTGGTCGATCATTAGGATCCGACCAAACACATTAGGTGACCATAGTTGCATAGGGAATAACCTTCTGAGGTTATACCTTATGGTCACTTCGTTTAAGTAGTTGTATGATAGGTAGTTTATATGCCTTAGGTAAATGACCAAAATGCCCTTTTTACGCCAAAATTCATTTTAAGCATATGTAACATAATTTTTGACATCTAAAATGATTTGGAAACAATATTAGACATGTTAAGGCATATTTTACTTGTCATAGGACTAGTAAGGCGGTCCGAACGCGTTTTACGCGAACGACGCGTTAAAGTAGCATAAGCCACCTAAATGGGTCGTAATGGGTCGTAAGCACTTAGGATAGGTTCCGTTTTAGAATATAGGCTTTGTTAAACCATATCACATGAGTTCCAAAACTCATTTGGTTTACGAAACCTCATTCTATCCGATCCTCTGATTTAGGTCCGTTTATTAACATAGATACCTATATTAGGTGTCGTTTGATTCCGTGATCTTCTAGCATTGCTTGGTGGTTATCCTAGGGCTATTGAGCAATCTCAAGTGAGTACATAGTCCCCTCTTTTACTGTTTTCAAATGTTTTGGGGTGAAACACATGTGCCTACTTGTTACTTTCGTGCTTTCCATGTTTTTACCTCATATGCTTGCTATGTTCATTAGTACAATTATAGTACATGATTTCATTATGTTTTGATATGTATGTTTACTTGGCATGCTAGCACATTGTTTTACATTGCACTTCTTTTGCTATGTATGTTTACTTGGCATGCTAGCACATTGTTTTACATTACATTTTCTGTTACATATGTTTACTCAGCATATGAACACATTGTTTTACATCTCTACCTTGTGTGTTTACTTAGCATACTAGGTACATTGTTTTCATAAAACATGCTCACATTTGGTATGACATTTGGTTTGTGTAACGAACTAAAATACGTTCATTAACATTAGCTACGTCGCTCGGAAGTAAGTAGTGGTATCATAGGACTTGACAACTCCCATTCCTGACATCCTAGGTTTGTTTGGATGTAAGGAATGACTGAATCCGAAAACATTTTGATAACCTTTACTCTAAGGTTATCCTACAGTCTCAAGGCTTGAATGTATACGTTTAACATACTGCATAAGTGTTTGTATCAGTAAAGCATGCATTTATTTTACAAAACATAACTTTGATTTATTCAAAAACTTTGTTTTGTGCACTTTTTACTTATGGTACTTTTTACTTACCATACATAACATTGTTTATACATTACATGGTTTACATTTGACAATAGACTTGGTTTACTCATATACATTTGACAACTGGTTTAAACATGACATTTTGATGGTTTGTTTGAGTAAGTGATTTAAGTAATGAGGCGTGTGTAATGTGATAAAAGCATGGTGGATACGCCGCTGGTACTTCCTATATATAAGTGCTTTTATGATATTACATATCGTAGCGTTATTTAAGTCATTTCAAATTTTGACATATTACATCTTACACAATTAACACCTCTTTACAAAACATTGTTTTACAAACAACACATCTTAAACAAATTCATTTTTACATGGTTAATTATTTAACCATACACCATTCTTTTATATCATCTGTTTTATTATCGATTTTCATATGATTTATAAAACAAAAACATTTTACAAGGTTCATGACTACTTTTGTTAAATATTTTCTTTAAACTTACAAGTCATGAATCCTAAATCAACAAAACCTATGTATCTCATAGGCATTTTTATGCTGACGTACCTATTTTCACATGTGCTTCAAGAGCTGGTGCATAGGTTTGAGCAGGACATACTAGGGCGGATCTGTGTCTTAGTGACTTAAAAATGAAGCTAGAACTAGTTTAATAATGTTATGTACTCTTGTTTTCTTTCATTTAAGACAATGTAACTCTCATGTTTGATTAATAAAACATAACTTTAATTACCATGGTTGTGAAACAATAATTCTGTTACAACACTCATCGACATTTCCACCACGATTTGATGTTTTACGTGGTCAGGGTGCGACAATATCCTCCCCACCTTGTTTTAGAGCTCGTCCTCGAGATCTACTGAAACAAGTGTGGGTATTTCCTTTGCATTTCTGATTCAAGCTCCCATGTGTACTCATGTCCTCTTTTGGATTCCCACTTCACTTTGACCAGAACTAATTTCTTATGCTTGAGGTTCTTGACTTTCCTGTCTTCAATATGTAGAGGCCTTTCTATAAACTTGAGTTGTTCATTTACCTCTATATCCTTAAGAGGTACCATCAGTGATTCATCAGTTAAGCATTTCTTGAGATTAGATACATGAAACACATCATGTATTCCTGCCATTTCTTCTGGCAATTGTAGCTGATAGGCTACAGGTCCTATTCTTTTAATAATCTCAAAAGGTCCAATATACCTGGGACTTAGCTTTCCCCTTTTTATGAATCTTACTACTCCTTTCCAAGGAGAGACTTTTAATAACACTTTATCTCCTACTTGAAATTCCAATGGTTTTCGCATATTGTCCGCATAGCTTTTCTGTCGATCACGTGCTGCTTTCAGTCATTCCTAGACTTGAATAATCTTGTCGGTTGTTTCTTGCACTATCTCAGGTCCAGATAGTTGCTTCTCCCCAATTTCTGCCCAACAGACTGGGGTTCGGCAATTTCATCCATAAAGTGCTTCGAATGGTGTAGCATTGATACTTGTGTGATAACTATTATTATAAGAAAATTCTATTAAAGGTAAGTGATCGTCCCAATTACCTCCGAAATCAATTACACAAGCTCCAAGCATGTCTTCCATCATTTGAATTGTCCTTTCGCTTTGTCCGTCGGTTTGAGGATGATAAGCAGTGCTTAGATTTAATTTGGTTCCCATGGCTTTTTGGAAACTTGACAAAAAATGAGAGGTAAAACGACTATCCCTATCAGAAACAATTGATAAAGGAATTCCATGTAATGAAACTATTTCATATACATATAATTTAGCTAACTGTTCCATACTGAAAGTTTCCTTCATTGGTAGGAAATAAGCTGACCTGGTTAGCCTATCTACAATCACCCAGATTGTATAATTACTTTTCTTTGTTTTGGGTAATTTGGTAACAAAATCCATTGTTATCAATTCCCATTTCCATACTGGCATTTCTAACTGCTGCAACAAACTTGAGGGTTTCTGATGTTCAGCTTTGACGTGTGAACAGGTTAAACATTTAGAAACATAGGCTTCTATGTCCTTTTTCATTCCTATCCACTTTCTTAAATCCTGGTACATTTTATCGCTCCCTGGATGCATTGTATATTTAGACTTATGGGCTTCTTCTAATATATGATGACGCAGGTTCCATAATTTAGGTATCCACATTCTCTTTTTATGGAATCTCCAAATTCCATCTGTTCCTAGTTTTAATTCCTTAATCATTCCTTTTAATTTTTCAGTATCATCCTTGATTACTGATTCTTGTGCTTTTCTAATTTGATCATTTAAATCTACTTGTAGATTTAATTTAAGAGAACGTACCCTTTTTGGCTTTTCATGATATTTTCGACTTAAAGCATCAGCAACTACATTTGCCTTTCCTGCATGTTACTGGATATCACAATCATAATCACTAAGCATTTCCATCCAGCGTCTTTGTCTCATATTCAACTCTTTTTGTTCAAAAACATATCTTAAACATTTATGATCAGTGAATATGGTAAACTTACTACCATAAAGGTAATGTCTCCAAATCTTAAGGGCAAAAATTATAGCTCCTAACTCTAGATCATGGGTTGAATAATTTTCTTCATGATTCTTAAGTTGCCTAGATGCGTAAGCTATAACCTTTTGGCGTTGCATTAATACACATCCATAACCTAGTTTGGAAGCGTCACAATAAACCACAAAGTCTTCATTTCCGTCTGGTAACGCTAGTATGGGTGTATGGGTTAATCTTTGTTTAAGAATTCTAAATGCTTCTTCTTGTTTTGGTCCCCATTCAAACTTAATGGATTTATAGGTTAACTTAGTTAAAGGAATGGCTATTCTAGAAAAATCTCGAATAAACCTTCTATAATAACCGGCCAATCCTAGGAAACTTCTAACCTCGGTTGGTGACTTAGGGGTCTTCCATTTGGTAATTGCCTCGATTTTTGTCGGATCCACATGAATTCCTTCATGATTAACTAAGTGTCCAAGAAACTGTACCTGTTCTAACCAAAACTCGCATTTTGAAAACTTAGCATAAAGCTTTTCCTTTCTGAGTAAACTTAAAAGTGCGCGCAAATGCTTTGCATGATCTCCCTTACTTTTAGAATAAATGAGAATATCATCAATAAAAACAATTATGAATTTATCCAAATGTGGCTTACATATTCGGTTCATCATGTCCATAAATGCGGCTGGGGCATTGGTTAAACCAAATGGCATGACAGTAAATTCATAATGACCATACCTTGTTCGGAAGGCGGTTTTAGGAATGTCCTCTTCCTGTACCTTTAATTGATGATATCCTGACCTTGAATCGATTTTAGAGAAAAATCGAGCTCCTTGCAGTTGATCGAACAGATCATCGATCCTTGGTAATGGGTACCGATTCTTAATCGTGACCTTATTCAATTCACGGTAGTCAATGCACATACGCATTGATCCGTCCTTCTTTTTGACGAATAAAATCGGTGCTCCCCATGGCGACGAACTTGGTTGTATGAATCCTTTTTCTAATAATTCGTCTAATTGTTTCTTCAGTTCCTGCATTTCTGCGGGTGCCAAACGGTAAGGTGCTTTGGCAATTGGTGCTGTTCCTGGTATTAGGAGAATTCTGAATTCAACTTCCCTGTCCGGCGGTAGTCCTAGTAATTCTTCTGGAAATACATCTGAAAACTGGGACACTACTAGAATGTCTTTTAGTTCCTTTCCTTTAGTGTTAGTGATTATAGAAATCAAATACACTATAGGCCCTTTTCTTATATAGCTTGCAGTTTTCATCACAGAGATGAATTTCGTGGATCCAGAGTGTTTATCTCCTTTAATTGTGATCTTTTCACCTTTTGGTGAATTTACTTGAATTGACTTTTGATCACATAAATACTAGCTTTATTGGCTATTAACCAATCCATTCCTAAAACGACATCAAATCCTGCCAGATTCATTGGGTAAAGGTTTGCCATAAACTTTCGATTTAAAAACTCTATTCTTGCTCCATGCAAGATTTCAGAAATCCTAACCGTTTCTCCATTTGCTGTCTCTACTAGACATTCTTGTGGTAGTTTAGTTAATGACTGATTTAGAAGTTTGCAAAATGAAGTATTAATAAAACTTTGGTTTGCACCGGAGTCAAATAATACTTTAGCAAAAACATTATTAACTAAAAGCGTACCGGCTATCACGTCTGGAATCATCTTGGCTTCATCTGTAGTCAGAACGAATGCTCTAGCATTATTAGTGTTCTTGTTGTTTGTAGCCGGAGCTAATTTCGGACGGTTTGGCTTAATATGTCCTTGTTCTCCACAATTGTAGCATATCCTGTTGTTGGCTTTCCTCATGCAGTCTTCTTCCTTGTGTCCTGATATTTTGCAGAAATTGCAATATATGGAGCATCTTCCAGAATGCTTCCTTTTGCAATACTTGCAATAAGGTGCAGATGTGGAACCTACATTTTTCCCATGGTTGGAATTTCCAGATCGGAATTCCTGGGTAAGTCTTTGAGCTAGATTTCTTCTCTGATCTTCTTCTTTAGTACGGATTAATTCATCTGTCAAGGTGTTTGCTAGTTCTACAGCTTCTTCTATGGTTTGAGGTCTAGCTGCCTTGACTACATGCCCAATGTCACGGCCCCCGACCCACCCTGGACGGAATCGGGTGCCGTGAACAGTCCAGCGGTACCGGTGATTATTTTGAAAACGTTGCAGCGGAAATTTTATCAGGACCGTGAGTTAGGAAAAATATCAGAGTTTAGAAAACATCGGATTTTATTTAATAAACAAATGGGATAAACCCATGTTTTATAATGGTAGCTTTAATAAAGATAAATTTTATTACATAAAACAATATTTCTTATTTTGATTCAATTAATAAATAAGCCACTTCTTGATGCCTTTCAGTGCCGTATCATCTCTTACTCCAATCTACTGTAATTACCTGAAAAGTGTTTTAAAAAGGTTTTGTCAGCGGGAAATACTGAGTGAATCATTCTATTTACTAAAATGACACATTTGTTATAATTTACAGTATTAAGAGCGATTACAATGTTTCTATTATCAACCAACTACCCACGGTATTTGTCACTCGACCGAATCTGTGACTATGGTCATATCCCCCAATTGGCTGCCCCAATGGTGACGATTATCAAGTAATGTATACAAAACCCCACATACCGGCTGTAATTTGGTGATTACAAAGACTTAATCCCCGTAATTATAACTTTGAAAATAAACATGATTTTGTAAATAGATTTTATAAAAAGAGAGAATGACTCACTTTATAATCATGCAGATTTATACAACCAAAGTCTACAGATAAGCCTTGATGGATTGTAGATTTAATTTGAGCAGAGTCTAGCCTACTGATTAGTCTTTTTAACCTAAATCTAATAATAGGCACACAATTCTGGGTTAGTAATCAATCCAGAATTTACGATAACTCACGAGATCAAATTTTCACAACGAACAACAAAGTGCAATACTTCATCCATCGAATTAACGATGATCCGTCAAATTAATGACGAACGATAAAGTACAATACTTCATCCACCGAATTAACGATGATCCGTCAAATTAATGACGAACGATAAAGTATAACCCTAATGTGGGCGGCACTTAAACATCCATTGGATATATTGATCGATCGGACAATGAATCGTAATAGCGATTGTGCTAATACCCTGATTGCGGCGTCGATTTAGTGCCTGTGTGTGTTAATTGTGAATTTTGAGAGTAAAATGACGAAATCTCAGCGCACAAAGTGAATTTGAGCGTCGTTCTGAAGCCAGAATTCAAGTTCCAATCTCCTGTATTTATAGGTGAATTTTGTCCCTTAGGCGGCCCGCGTGAGAATTAAGCTTAACTTGAGGCGGCCCGCGAGAGAACTTATTTTATGTATAGGGTTGCCACGTGTGGGACTAGGCTAGCTGAGTCGACGAAATCATTAAATTCAACTTCGTCCGCAAGTTATTAAGATAATCGTTAAGTAGGGAATACCCCCCCTGAGTTTTAGGGGCCCTAATCCTGATTCTGATTGTTCTGATATTTTTAGGGTTTATCCAGAATTACTTGGGTGTCTCAATTAAGGTTTCCTCTTGGTTAAATTAAAACAAGAAATAGTGTTTTTAATGAGAGTTGTTATATTAGGGATCCGGGTTTATATTTAAGGAACGTTTTTAGGACGTTTTTGTGTGAGTCGTTACATTCTCACCTCCTTAATAAAAATCTCATCCTCGAGATTTACTGGAATAAGTAGGAATACTTTTTCTTCATCTCAGATTCCAGCTTCCAAGTGTATTTGGGTTATGACATTTCTTTTAGACTTATGACATCTTTTAGTTAATAATAATAATATTAGGGTATATGACACAGAATTTAAAATATCGAATTTTGTGAATACGAGTTGTATCATAAGTAGGATTCAATGAGTCAACGGAATTAGTTCGAAAAATCGAAAATGAATGAGATGAAATGATATAATTTCCAAGGTGACTAGGTTTATGCCGAAAGATATATGATTAATAGATATTTAAAATGAATATGAAGAATTTTTTTTTTTTTTTTTTTTAGAATCAATAAAAATTCTTTGTCAAAAGAAAGCTTACTTTGATTGGTAACCGAGGAAGACTTAGAATTTGACAGATTTCAAATGAAATAAAAACATGAAAACTGATTTGTCAAATATTAATTTATAATATGAGAAAATCAAAGTATTGAGATAAGTGAATTGCAAAGATATACCAAAAAGACAATAGAGTTAATGTATCCTTATTTAAAATTTCAAGTTGTTTTAATTGTAAAACAATGTGATAGTATATTATTTTAGTGATCATATTTTTCATACTATATCCTAGATATTAAAATATGACTAATCATTATTTTATATTTTGTAAAGCAAATATAATATATATTATTTGTGTTCTTGTCTGAATCATATTATATATATCAAATGTAATATATATTATTTGTTACATATTTTTACTATATGTAAAGGGTTACTGCAATAAATATTATTTTAGTATTTTACCATATTTTGTAAAATAACTATGTAATATATATTACAAAATACCGTAATTTACGTTACAAAATATCATTTTGTAAAAGAAATTACCATTTAAATAAATGTGTAAAAATATTTATTGTGTAAAATATTTGGTAAATTTAATGGGTCGATTATATGTGATTACTTATTTCTATTTTGAAATCATATAACGTTGTGAAATGTATTTTACAAATGTTGTAAATAAGTGAAAACGGAAATTATTCTTATATATTATAATGTTCTCTTAATCCAACGTAGTTGATGACTACCATATTATTCTTATATGGTTACTTTCTTACCATAGTGTTATAGTACATAGTTATCACAAAACATGTGATAGATAATTTATTTTCAAAATTTTATTTGTCCTTTGTTTTATGAAAATATGTCTTTTCTAAGGTATATATATTTTCATATATAATAAAAATTTACTAAATACGTATGACGACTTAATTTATATATTAACTAGTCATTATCATGGTTAGATATTGGTTAGTGCTGTCTTATTTAAGCATAGGTGGCCAGTCCATGCCTAACTAAGGCTAGGTTACCCAATATTTGCCTTTGACAATAACCCTAGTATTTTAAAATAATACTAACACTTTTAATATTTTCTTACTAATAATAAAACTGATATAACTAAACATACACTTAAATGAAAAAAAATTTCTAATAAAAATGGTGAAACCAGCCGTCCCCAGGATCGAACCCGGGTCTAGGCCACACCCTTTCGCGCGCCTAGCCAACTGAGCTAAGTGCCTAGTTTGTGAAAATTTCTATTTTGGTTAAATATAAGCACATGTACAATAAATTCTGTACTTCTTATTATAAGTCACCTACTTATCCTCCTTATGTTGACTAATAATAATATAGTAATACTATTAGGTAATCACTTATGTAAGTTTCCATATATAAAATAAATTTTATATAATGTTTTTCGATTGAAGATGTTAAAATAATTTATCACGAAATGCTAGATTGATGTTGTAAAAATCATTTAAGAGATACATTAAAATATGACAAGAATTTGTGTATCATTATCTTAATACATGATTTGTGTTAAGATAACTTTTATAAATATCCGTATATGATATATATATAAATGAGATTAGTGCAAGTTTTAAATTTTATGAAAACGTTAGTACAAGGTGACCGTGATTAGTGAAGTCGAAGACCAAATAAGCTTTTTATAGTTCTAGAGAATTGAAGTGTTTGTTGGGATTATGTTGAATATGATAGCTTTAATCCATCATATGGGAATTTGAAATGAATATGTAATGCGAACAAGTTCAAGCAATTGAACTTGGTTTAATCACAACGAGTTCATGTATTAATAAGAAAGTTCAGACATGGTTACAGCAAAATCATGTATGCCAAAGAAAATTGAGTTTCTCAAGAAATTTATTGACTCAATATAAAAGGGTCATTGTTTTGCATTACTGCGGTATACAGTGCCAAAAAATCGAGTATAGCGAAATGATATTTGAGTTTGGATAAAACAACAATTAGAATGAAGTCCTCCAGTTGGTTTCATAAATCAAATGAACCATATGTGCAACAAATAGTGCATGTGTAACGTATGGATTTATCAAGAAATGAAATAGATCAATATTTGTCATCATGAAAAAATCCTCATGGTATGACGACCTTTAGGGAAAGTAAAAACACGAAAGTCAATTCTTTATATGCAGAAGTCAGAATTTTTTTTTTATCTGAAAATTTTGTATGATAATCGTTATTAAGTGATATTACCAAGGAATATCAAATAAAATGAAATAGGGAATTTGCAAAGTATGTAACTCCTTTTGCAGTGATAATAATTATGACTTTGATTAGACTGTGCACCGATGATTGTGAAATATTGTTTCAAAGTACCTCAGCGATATTCATTTTGTAGGATCATGTGGCAAAGTGCTCCTTTTTTATTAGTAGTTTTTCCACTAACGGGATTAGCCTTGTTGCCATTGTGCCCAATTATATTTTTCAAAAGGTCTTGCCTCGGAAGTTATGTGGAATATACTTCAACTTCTGTGGATTTATAATCAAATTTTTATGTGTTTTCTTGTACCTTATCACAATTTTACATGCTTTTTACTTGCGTTAATAGTTTATGATAATGTGTTAGAAATTCTTTACACTTTCGATAGTATCCCAACTTAATGGGTTTCTTTTATTATTGTCGCTCGAGTTACTAGGCAGATATTTCAAATGAAATAATGTTTGATATCGGAAAAGAAATTCCTGATAAAGAAATCTAGAGACAGATGTTTGTGCTTTATTCCTATTTGGCTTTTGGAATTCCTTATAGATATATATATCTATATAATCATATATTTCACATGCTGAAATAAACATATCATCTATCAGGTCAATGTATTTAACAGAATTATATTTCCAAAAACTAGTCAGATATCTGGTCATAATACTATTTAGGGAAATCTTGTCATTCGTTTGACATATTATATACCCCGTCTTATCCGATTCGCGCCGGAGCGGTAACCTTAGTATATCCGGACAAACTGGAGAGTCTGTTACACCATACCCAGTCTTGCCGGAGAAAATTTTCTATTTCCCATAAATAGTATCTTTTCAAAAAGTGCCTATCTCATTAGGGCTTTTATTCAGATTTAAGGAAATTTGTATTTCCATAACATATCTTATTATTATATTGATCACTAGACGATTCTTGTGATAGTGTCAATCTTTTAACTAGTGACTCAGGTCATATTACTGTTGATCATTCTTTCAACTAGTAATTGTGGTTATATCACTGTTGATCATTCTTTCAACTAGTGATTCTAATCATAACACTGTTGATTATTCTCTCAACTAGTGCTTTTGGTCATGTTACTGTTGATCATTCTCTCAACTAGTGACTTTGGACTTAGTTGTCCTGGGACATTTACTTTATTAAATATATTACTTATGGCACAAAACCATTTTAACTCAGAATATAACATATATCATTTGATGTCAAACTACTATAATTTATCAAATATAACATGTTAATTAAATAATTGTAAGATCATTATTTAATATATTAATGTGACTAAAAATATAATCTTCGTATAGTTGAATATATTATATTTGACTTTTTTTATGATATACACTTTTTAGATTTATCTCAAACATTAAATTAACTAATAATTTAATGTTAAAATAATATTAGGAGTGAATTGCAAGTTTTGTCCTTTATCTTTAGGCCATTTTGCAAGTTTTGTCCTTTATGTTTAAAGTTGACGAGTTTTGTCCTTTATGTTTGAAATAAAGCACGTTTTACCCTTTGGGCCATAAAAATCAAGCACGTTTTGTCCTTTATGTTTAAAAATCAAGCACGTTTTGTCCTTTATGTTTAAAGAATCAAGCACGTTTTGTCCTTAAAAATCAGGCACGTTTTGCCCCAAAGGACAAAACATGCTTGATTTTCAAACATAAAGGACAAAACTCGTCAACTTTAAACATAAAGGACAAAACTTGCAAAATGGCCTAAAGATAAAGGACAAAACTTGCAATTCACTCTAATATTAGTTATTGATTATAGCTACTGGGCATAATTCCCACTGTGATTGTGGTCATGCTAATATTGATTAACTTTCTGGCAAATAATAACGAGAATCAAATAATGTATAAAACCTTTCATACTGGCAGTTATTATAGAATATAAAAACTTAATCACTTTAAGCATAACTGATAAAAATTTTAGGATTTTGAAAAGCCTTTGTAAATATAATTGTATCACAAAAAGGTGATAAAACTGTGAGAAAATATAATGGATTCACAAACAGTGAGAAAAGAGAAATGAACTCACCAAAATCCATCATATTTATTTACACAAGTACTTAGCTTATCGTGAAGCTAATACTAAGGCATCTTTTCTTAAGTTCAAGTCTAAATACTATCATGTGTGCTACCAGTTAATAGCAATCTCCTAACTCTTTTATATAAATTTAGGTATTATTATCACAACACCTAAAGGCTTAAAGCAGTGGCTCTTTGAGTTGGCTCTGATACCACCTTCTGTCACGGCCCCCGACCCACCCTGGACGGAATCGGGTGCCGTGAACAGTCCAGCGGTACCGGTGATTATTTTGAAAACGTTGCAGCGGAAATTTTATCAGGACCGTGAGTTAGGAAAAATATCAGAGTTTAGAAAACACCGGATTTTATTTAATAAACAAATGGGATAAACCCATGTTTTATAATGGTAGCTTTAATAAAGATAAATTTTATTACATAAAACAATATTTCTTATTTTGATTCAATTAATAAATAAGCCACTTCTTGATGCCTTTCAGTGCCGTATCATCTCTTACTCCAATCTACTGTAATTACCTGAAAAGTGTTTTAAAAAGGTTTTGTCAGCGGGAAATACTGAGTGAATCATTCTATTTACTAAAATGACACATTTGTTATAATTTACAGTATTAAGAGCGATTACAATGTTTCTATTATCAACCAACTACCCACGGTATTTGTCACTCGACCGAATCTGTGACTATGGTCATATCCCCCAATTGGCTGCCCCAATGGTGACGATTATCAAGTAATGTATACAAAACCCCACATACCGGCTGTAATTTGGTGATTACAAAGACTTAATCCCCGTAATTATAACTTTGAAAATAAACATGATTTTGTAAATAGATTTTATAAAAAGAGAGAATGACTCACTTTATAATCATGCATATTTATACAACCAAAGTCTACAGATAAGCCTTGATGGATTGTAGATTTAATTTGAGCAGAGTCTAGCCTACTGATTAGTCTTTTTAACCTAAATCTAATAATAGGCACACAATTCTGGGTTAGTAATCAATCCAGAATTTACGATAACTCACGAGATCAAATTTTCACAACGAACAACAAAGTGCAATACTTCATCCATCGAATTAATGATGATCCGTCAAATTAATGACGAACGATAAAGTACAATACTTCATCCATCGAATTAACGATGATCCGTCAAATTAATGACGAACGATAAAGTATAACCCTAATGTGGGCGGCACTTAAACATCCATTGGATATATTGATCGATCGGACAATGAATCGTAATAGCGATTGTGCTAATACCCTGATTGCGGCGTCGATTTAGTGCCTGTGTGTGTTAATTGTGAATTTTGAGAGTAAAATGACGAAATCTCAGCGCACAAAGTGAATTTGAGCGTCGTTCTGAAGCCAGAATTCAAGTTCCAATCTCCTGTATTTATAGGTGAATTTTGTCCCTTAGGCGGCCCACGTGAGAATTAAGCTTAACTTGAGGCGGCCCGCGAGAGAACTTATTTTATGTATAGGGTTGCCACGTGTGGGACTAGGCTAGCTGAGTCGACGAAATCATTAAATTCAACTTCGTCCGCAAGTTATTAAGATAATCGTTAAGTAGGGAATACCCCCCCTGAGTTTTAGGGGCCCTAATCCTGATTCTGATTGTTCTGATATTTTTAGGGTTTATGCAGAATTACTTGGGTGTCTCAATTAAGGTTTCCTCTTGGTTAAATTAAAACAAGAAATAGTGTTTTTAATGAGAGTTGTTGTATTAGGGATCCGGGTTTATATTTAAGGAACGTTTTTAGGACGTTTTTGTGTGAGTCGTTACATTCTCACCTCCTTAATAAAAATCTCATCCTCGAGATTTACTGGAATAAGTAGGAATACTTTTTCTTCATCTCAGATTCCAGCTTCCAAGTGTATTTGGGTTATGATATTTCTTTTAGACTTATGTCATCTTTTAGTTAATAATAATAATATTAGGGTATATGACACAGAATTTAAAATATCGAATTTTGTGAATACGAGTTGTATCATAAGTAGGATTCAATGAGTCAACGGAATTAGTTCGAAAAATCGAAAATGAATGAGATGAAATGATATAATTTCCAAGGTGACTAGGTTTATGCCGAAAGATATATGATTAATAGATATTTAAAATGAATATGAAGAAATTTTTTTTTTTTTTTTTTTTAGAATCAATAAAAATTCTTTGTCAAAAGAAAGCTTACTTTGATTGGTAACCGAGGAAGACTTAGAATTTGACAGATTTCAAATGAAATAAAAACATGAAAACTGATTTGTCAAATATTAATTTATAATATGAGAAAATCAAAGTATTGAGATAAGTGAATTGCAAAGATATACCAAAAAGACAATAGAGTTAATGTATCCTTATTTAAAATTTCAAGTTGTTTTAATTGTAAAACAATGTGATAGTATATTATTTTAGTGATCATATTTTTCATACTATATCCTAGATATTAAAATATGACTAATCATTATTTTATATTTTGTAAAGCAAATATAATATATATTATTTGTGTTCTTGTCTGAATCATATTATATATATCAAATGTAATATATATTATT
>JARYGA010057877.1:0-20480 GCA_030545235.1 Helianthus tuberosus
AGAATCAACCTTCAACTTCAATAAATTCAAGTACCGAATTTAACAAAAAAAAAACTAGAAAGCTATAACTTTTTGTAAAATTTAAATTATCTAAACACTAAACCCTAACAATTCTACAAACAACAATACTACATAAACAATAACAACAAACAAATAATCAAAGGACAAGAAACACTCACCAAACACGCAGGTCAACAGCTGGTCAACGGAGCAGCAGCAAGGATGAGCTCATGAGCAGCAGCAAGGGCGCTGGGAGTCTGGGACGATCACAATTGTGTGACGTTCTTCTTGCGTTGCTGCCCATACACAAAACAAAAGGATATTTTATTGTTTTGAGGCTTAGGCTATGTTTGTCAATTGGGCCTCTTTCAATTATGTTATACTTAATTTTGGGTTACCTCTATCATTAGGGCTTAATGAATATACAAGTTTGGTGTTGTAAAAGGTTTGGGCTTATAAAAATTTAGAATTTAAGTAAATTAAAGTATCCTATTTTTAGGGATATCTTTTATATTAAAACCGAAAAAAAAACCTTACACTGCAAAGACGGGGTTGAGCCGTAGCCCGTAAAACCCCTCCTTATATTATACCTCCGCCACTGACAGCAACAACAACAATAATAATAATGTAAGTTCTGAATAAAAACTAATTTAGGAGGTTTTATGCTTTGAAATACATTATGTGCGATGTTCAACCTGTTACCGTTTTAGCAACTTTTAAATTACTAGTACCCATTTAAAAACTGAATCAACCAATTCTTCAAAATTAAAGAGCGTCAAAATTGCCACATCTGAGCGAAAAGTTCGGGGGTTCGGGCGCCCCCTCCGTCCCCTTCTAACCTTCGCCCTTGTTCAACACCAACAACCAGTGACGAAATTACCATGCAATCATACAATAATAAAAAAACGATAATAAATAAAGTAAAACAAATACCTAATAGATTTGTCCTCATCCTTTTTTCATAGCTTTAAATCGTTTCATCAATTTTCTCAAATTTCCTTAGGAAAAAGTTCCCAGTGAGAGATTATTTTTTAGATTGTGCTTTCATCTTCACTTTAAAGAATCAACCTTCAACTTCAATAAATTCAAGTACCGAATTTAACAAAAAAAACTAGAAAGCTATAACTTTTTGTAAAATTTAAATTATCTAAACACTAAACCCTAACAAGTCTACAAACAACAATACTACATAAATAATAACATCAAACAAATAATCAAAGGACAAGAAACACTCACCAAACACGCAGGACAACCGCTGGTCAACGGAGCAGCAGCAAGGATGAGCTCATAAGCAGCAGCAAGGGCGCTGGGAGTCTGGGACGATCACAATTGTGTGACGTTCTTCTTACGTTGCTGCCCATACAAAAAACAAAAGGATATTTTATTGTTTTGAGGCTTAGGCTATATTTGTCAATTAGGCATCTTTCAATTATATTATACTTAATTTGGGTTAACTCTATCATTTGGGCTTAATGAATATACAAGTTTGGTGTTGTAAAAGGTTTGGGCTTATAAAAATTTAGAATTTAAGTAAATTAAAGTATCCTATTTTTAGGGATATCTTTTATATTAAAACCGAAAAAAACCTTACACTGCAAAGACGGGGTTAAGCCGTAGCCCGTGAAACCCCTCCTTACACTATACCTTCTCCAGTGACAGCAACAACAACAATAATAATAAAGTAAGTTCTGAAAAAAAAACTAATTTAGGAGGTTTTATGCTTTGAAATACACTATGTGCGATGTTCAACCTGTTACCGTTTTAGCAACTTTTAAATTACTAGTACCCATTTAAAAACTGAATCAACCAATTCTTCAAAAGTAAAGAGGGTCAAAATTGCCACATCTGAGCGAAAAGTTCAGGGGGGTCGGGCGCCCCCTCCGGCCCCTTATAACCTTCGCCCATGTTCAACACCAACAACCAGTGACGAAATTACCATGCAATCATACAATAATAAAAAACGATAATAAATAAAGTAAAACAAATACCTAATAGATTTATCCTCGTCCTTTTTTCATAGCTTTAAATCGTTTCATCAATTTCCTCAAATTTCCTTAGGAAAAAGTTCCCAATGAGAGATTATTTTTTAGATTGTGGTTTCATCTTCACTTTAAATAATCAACCTTCAACTTCAATAAATTCAAGTACCGGATTTAACACAAAAACTAGTAAGCTATAACTTTTTGTAAAATTTAATTTGTCTAAACACTAAACCCTAACAAGTCTACAAACAACAATACTACATAAACAATAACAACAAACAAATAATCAAAGGACAAGAAACACTCACCAAACACGTAGGTCAACCGCTGGTCAATGGAGCAGCAGCAAGGATGAGCTCATGAGCAGCAGCAAGGGCGCTAGGAGTCTGGGACGATCACAATTGTGTGACGTTCTTCTTACGTTGCTGCCCATACACAAAACAAAAGGATATTTTATGGTTTTGAGGCTTAGGCTATGTTTGTCAATTGGGCCTCTTTCAATTATATTATACTTAATTTGGGTTAACTCTATCATTTGGGCTTAATGAATATACAAGTTTGGTGTTGTAAAAGGTTTGGGCTTATAAAAATTTAGAATTTAAGTAAATTAAAGTATCATATTTTTAGGGATATCTTTTATATTAAAACCGGAAAAAAAGCTTACACTGCAAAGACGGGGTTGAGCCGTAGCCCGTAATACCCCTCCTTATACTGTACCTCCGCCACTGACCGCAACAGCAATAATAATAATAATAATAATAATAATAATAATAATAATAATAATAATGTAGGTTCTGAAAAAAAACTAATTTAGGAGGTTTTATGCTTTGAAATACACTATGTGCGATGTTCAACCTGTTATCGTTTTAGCAACTTTTAAATTACTAGTACCCATTTAAAAACTGAATCAACCAATTCTTCAAAAGTAAAGAGGGTCAAAATTGCCACATCTGAGCGAAAAGTTCGGGAGGTCGGGCGCCCCCTCCGGCCCCTTCTAACCTTCGCCCTTTGTAACACCCGTCTTAATTTCTACTCGAAATTAACAATAATCCATAAGATTTTATATAAAAGAAGACCCATTTAAAACACAAGTTCCAAAAGTAAGGTTCTAAGGTAACAAACATTAGTCAACTACCAACTAATTCAAACATTCATGAGTTGTTTAGCAATTTAGTTACATCATAAGCATTGTCTAAGCAAAGTTAATTTACGCGGAAGCTTCAAAAGTTCGTGTTCGGTTCTTCGAAAACTTGCTTGACCGCCGTCCGTCTTTCTTGAATACCTAAAAAATGAAATGTTTAAATTAAACATTAGTATTAGAATACTTAGAAATGATACTTAATCGAAACTACTATCAAAGTGGATTCGATTAGCTATAACTATACAAAATTTACAAAAGAATTCCAGGCTCTACTGTAACTTATGGTTCCTACCGTAAGTTACGGTAGTCACTTTACAATTCTGGTCCACCGTAATTCAGGAGAAATCCACCGTAAGGCTTTGGCCTCTACCGTAAGTTACGGTGGTACCGTAACTTACGGTAGCCTCTGCAAATGTATGTTTTGACTGATTTGTTTGTTTTACCCAAACAAATTTCTCGGATCTTTCATTCTAACAAACCAAAATACTATATTCTTGTAATTTGATATGTCAATTATCAATCGATAAACAAAGACAAATCAATCATATTACGAAGCAATACCCATGCTTTATTTGATTATTTGACCCGTTTGGCTCATCTATGGAATTCTCCAATATGATGACTACCAACGAGATTTTATAAATCCTTGACCTATTATTCAGTTTGGTGAACACCATCGCTTTTAAAATTTACACACATCTATTCTTCGGTACGACTATACATAACTTAACAAGTTTCACTTAACGTAACGGGTCAAGTTACATACCTTTAGTGCACGCCCTTCAAACGCAAATCGCCACCGGCTTGTCCACCCGACTCTGGTATCTTTTCCTATAGAGTTCAAGCATGATTTGTTTAGAACTCCATTCCAACCATATATCGCATACTTTGTCAAACCATCACAATCATGCGTTTAAACTTTAAATTTCAATTTCGAGACTTCTTTGAGGCATTTTTACAAACATTTAACGGGCATAATTTTATATCATTCATATTTAAGTTTCATAGTTTGCTATTTAGCTAGACTTAACGTCAATAAAGCTTTCATATAACATTTAAACATCATATTTTCAGAAATCACCTTCTATGACCAAATTACACTAGAATAATCATTCAAAACCCTAGTGTTCATCATTTTCTCACAAAACCCATGAACCACCTTCAAGGTGTTCATGAAATTTCCTGAATTTAGACATGATTTCACATGTTGTTGCCTAGGTTTCACTCCTAGACACTATATCATCCCTATTCTACCCGAATAGTAAACATGCAACATAAATTTTCAGATTTCCCAATTTCATGAGAATTTCAAACAGAGAATTAACACCAAATTTTACATACCTTGTAATCCCCTTGTAATAAGGATCACTAATCTATGTTCGGATTTTGATTTGGGACAGAAATTAGCCTTCAATTGATCAATTTTGTGGAGTTAGGGTTTGGTGAGGAGTTCTGGTTGCTCCCATGCGTTCTTGATCGACCAGACACACTGATTGTGTGTTTGGTTTTTATTTATTTATTTTGTTTTAATCGATTCTAGTTTTAAGTTCTACAACATAGGTCCCTCCACTTTTGATTATCTAAAAGTTTTGGTTATTTTAACCCTATTTCAAGTTATTTCTAGACTTGTAGTTAACTAGGTTATAATTTCCTAGTTAAATGAATTCTTGTTTATTTAAACTTTATAATTCTAATATAAAGTTTTATATTTCCGGGGTGTTACAAGTCCACCCCCCCCCCCTTAAAAAGGGTTTCGTCCCCGAAACCGTATTACGTACCGAATAATACTGGGTAGAGTCGTTGCATTTCTTCTTTGGATTCCCATGTGGTATCCGCACCCTTCCTGTGTTCCCATTTAACCTTCACTTGGTTAATCACTTTGTTCCTCAAACTCTTCTCTTTACGATCTAAAATCGCAATTGGTTTTACTGCATAATTGAGGCTGTTATCCACCTCGATATCATCGTAGTGGATACGAGCAGTTTCATCTGCTAAACATTTTCGGAGATGTGACACGTGGAATGTGCTATGAATCCCACTCAACTCCTCGGGTAGTTCGAGACGATATGCTACTTTACCAACCCGTTCGGTGATTCTAAATGGCCCAATAAATCTTGGGCTCAACTTTCCTCTTTTTCTAAACCGTATTATTCCTTTCCACGGCGATACTTTCAGCATTACCTTATCGCCCACTTGAAATTCAATCGCCCTCTTTCGTTTATCCGCGTACAACTTTTGTCGATCCTGAGCCGCTTTTAGGTGAGTTCAGACCATGTCGATGTAACACCTCGGAAATTCACGTCCTATAATATGTTGACACGTGTCATAAAGTTTAAACGTGTGAAAGAAATATTATGGAAGGACAAAAGTTGACAAACATAGAAAGTATGTGAATATACGTATTCTAAGTGTCAACTGTGAATAAATATAATGTATATTAACCCTACACGATGCTCATACCTTCAAACGAATAAATCATGGATCATACCAGCTAAATGTGAGTGATTTCAAACTACAGGGACCAAATGTGTCAACATGTTTAATTTATACCTCTGAGTGACCTTTTGACAAACCCGAAGCTTTGTAAATATTAATTATGCTCATGAGAATGCACCATAAAAATTTCATAAAGTTTCGTTAACGTATGAGAAAGTTATGATCAAATTCGTGTGCGAAGTGTTAAAGCGTAAACGTTGAAAGTTAGGACTTTTCGGGTGATAATAAAGTTACCCGGGGACTTGGCAAAGTGGGTATATGTTTTAAGGCCTTAATAGATCAATTGTGAAGGTTTACCATGCAAGAAATCAGTACCTATTCGAGTTTTGAAGAGCCAAGGACTGAATCGCAAAATAAACAAGTTGTTGATCTGCATGTGGCTCGCGCCACGCGAGGGGACCCTCGCGCTACGCGAGGGGTGGCCAGCTCCGCAAAATGTTGCTGATTGTCTGCCATTGCGTATTTTCGCGACCTTTACCCATTTTTCCACTTCTCCTGGCCCCTAAAATACCTCCTAAGCCTCTAGGACACCTGTTGATCGAATGTGGGCACTACTAGACCTTGTTGTCAAGGATTTATGGTGAGTGGAACCACTATATAAGGCCTTCAAGTGCAACATTCTTTCACACACCTTCTCTGCATTATTGGATTGATTCTGGAGCTCAAGCTTGCTTCCTAGTTGTCACACCCCCAAAATCCACCTGCGGAGTACTACCGCTTGGAGGCGTGACTGACCAGGATCCAGCCACCAATCATATTGAACAAGCATATAAGTGGTTATAAAAGTTCAACCAATACAATTGGCGTTCAAACAAAACATAGTTCAAGTTGCGAGCGGAAGCATAAGTCTTAAATCAAAACATAAATTTAATTGTTTCAAAGTTTAACATGGCACACAGTCGTCCATGTCCCACAACGATCCTCCTCCATGCAAGCTCCAGCTAAGAACCTAAGGACCTGCAAAGCATGTAGTAACGAGTCAACAACAAGTTGAGTGAGTTCACGGTTGGGTGTTCGTTTTAGGTTGTTTCGAAAACAGTTTCCTTTAGCTGGCATCCTGCCGTGGGGGTTACCCCATAGTTAAAAACGTGACTTGTTTATTCCCGGTTACTCTGGCAATCCAGCCGTGGGGGCTACCCCGTGTTAGTTATCTGGCATTTCGGCCGTGGGGGCTACCCCATGTATACACTAGACTCGTTACCATATCGACTGCTGACTGTAGTCATGTTTATGTGCCCTGAAACTGTCAATGTCTATCATCATTGACGTGCCCCAGATCCATTAGTTCACGCCCATCCTCTGCGGCACGGTGTGAGGTTTGTTAGACCTAAATAGCGCTATCTAACTAATGACCCGCTCGCCATTGGCCCGGCGATTAAGTCGATACAAAAATGAGGGACTTCATGATAGAGTTTTGGTCTAGTACGAGTTATCTGTCCGTGAGGACGAGGAATTACATTCCTGAACCATTGATGTCCTACCCAAGGAGGACGAGGAACCCATGTTCCTTAACCCCAATTCCCGACCCCTGGGAATCCCATGCTTTGTAGAGGGTGTGAACTCACCTTGGTTTGCTCGGTAGATACACAGAAAAGTCAAACAAGCAATATTGTGGTCACTCGCGTCCTATCATAGTTGTATCATACAAGTCAGGTTCAAACCACGTATTGCACGTATGTTCTACACGTATGCTAGCACATTGCATGCAAGTTCATCCATGGCAGCCCAAATAATCATTCACAAACAACAGTACGTATAAGGTCCATGCATTAGGCCCAAAGGTCCGGCCCAATTGCTTAAGTCCGAAATGAGGTGCAAGTCCAAACAGCGTGTACATGCGTATAGTCTCGAGTCGCAACCAGGCGTTCTCGACTCGCAACCCGAGTCGCAAACTGCGGTCTTGAGTTATCATGGTCGCGGTCTCGAGTCGCAACCGGACTCGTAATCATGGTCTCGGTTCATGCTGTTTTGGTCTCGAGTCGCAACCGGACTCGTAACGGAGATTTCGAGTTGTGCTGTTTTGGTCTCGAGTCGCAACCAGGCGTTTGCGACTCGCAACCTGAGTCGCAACCAGGTGTTTCGACTCCCAGCACCTGCTGATCTGCATAATGTACTAACCAATAGAAGTCCGATTGCATGCAACAGTTTGTACTATCCACTAAACATGTTTTCTTGTCTAACAATTTACTAAAATGGATCAAACATAGCAATTTCAAATATCCAAAACATGTTCATATCACATTCAAGTTGTTCTTCATATGTTCAAGTCATGTTCATATTGCTTATTCAAACTTGTTCATCTTATTTCCGGGTTTTTATCATTAATCACAACATAATCATGAGCAACAAATCAACACACTTGAACATAGTCATCTAACGGTTTCAAATCATCACATAACATCTAAAGAATCAACTCTATACTAATCCGATTAGCATGGTATTACACATATGCAAGCCGGTTTTATGAACATCCACATTTTATGATTTGAATCACATTTTGATACAAGATATCATGAGCTCTTTAGCAATATATCCGAAATTAAAACATGTTAGCCGATTATCAACATCACACACATCCGATTCACAAAACATCATCAAGCATACAACTACACTAGTTAAATCATATCATTCACACTATCATTTAACAACAACAAACATCATAAAATCACTAACCGGTTGATGAGTTTCAAAGGTGAGTATGAAGCTTCTAAACGGGTGCGTGTGGGAGTCGATCCGAGAGCTCCTAGTGGTCACCGGTTTGAATCCGAGAAGAAGGAGAAGAATGTTGTGGCTTAGGGTTTTATGGTTTCTAGAGAGAGAGTAGGGGAGTGTGTGTGTTGTCCAAGAAAATGGCAAAGGTGGCTAGGTGCATAACATATATACTAGCTTCAAGTGGTGCACCCTAATGGGTTTTCGAAATAAGCTAAGTGTGTGTGTGTGTGGCCCAACCGGCCCATATGTTACTGTTCACTCGAGACCACATGGTCTCGAGTCGGGTTCTTGTTGTCTCGGGTCACATAAATATACACATACGTACAAGCACGACACATAAATATAACACTTAGTCACATAGGATAATCACTTATATTATTAAACCAACACGTTGACTAGTCACATAACATTGCAAGTAGGTTGTACAAAGATACACAAAAGGTTCTAAATTTCGAGTTGTCACACTAGTGATCATATCTCGTGCATAGGACTTCAGTAAGTATTCTTCTTCTTCTCTAATTGAGTTTAGCTAGGTTAATTAGCTAAAAGTCAAACCGTCGTAATTACGGTTTGACTTCGAGATTAGTCAATAATGGCTCAGTCATATCTCGAATTAAAAATAGTTATGAGTTGGTATTTATGTGGGTAATAAAACCTTAAAAGGGTTTCCCCTGATCACCACTCTAAGCAGGTCTAATGTCGGGTCAAACTTTTAATTAAAAAGTCAACATAATGCTTAAAATGTCATTTATGCATAATTAGCTATCTAGAACATGTATAACCTGTTTGATCATTGTTGTAACTTAGTAATTAGTGTAAGAACATGTCCAAACATGTTCAACCCGATTATTTTCTGTTTAGACCCGGTTCGGAACCGAAAGTCGCATAGTTTGACCTTCACTTTGACTTTCAGTTCTGACCCGTTTAGGCATATTTTAGAAATGCCTCAGAGCTTTAATTGGACTAGGATACATGTTAGAACAACCCTCTGTGATTATACACCTTGGTTCATTAGTTATCCAATTAATATGCATGTTTCCGTTAATTGCTCATATGTTGACCATTATGCCCTTATTACCTTAAAACGTGAATTATGAAAATGTAAAAGTGTAGAAACCTTAGTTACTGATATATAGACTTGTATGCAAAGTTTGACATCAGTTTGACTTGTAGATTAAGAGTTATGCTCATTATCGCAAAACCAATGCTTTATGTTAATAAAATGGCGTAATTAGCGTATAGCCTAGTTAAACATACTTTTTGATATCAAATATTTTACCCACTGATGTAATATATTATTTTGGGATTTTTAAAGATTTTTAATTAATTTTAGGCTGAGCATAACTCATAGTCGTAGGCTTAATTCGGTAATTGTCGGTTTTGCCCTTACGGGCCATAAAATGAGTTTTACATATCTAAACGACCCCAAACCTTTTGCCACTAATTAGTTATGATAAATAAATTATTTTAAGCCTTCTGGAAATATAAAAATATCAGATTTAAGTATCGAACCCGGTAATGGCCTTTAATCGCCTAAATTAGCGTTTTTAACGCATAGTATGTTTTAAAATCATATTGGACATACCCGGGTTGATACCTACTGATATAAGAGGCAAATTACAATATTTTAACAGTAAGCAAAGGTGGATAAACTCAGACTTCAGTTTTGAGCTTTTCGGCTTATGTGAAATTACCAAAATACCCCTACGGGGCCTAGTTTGGTTAAAAATGATAAGTTTCACATACATGCTTTAACCTACTGATGTAACTTAGAAAATTGAGTATAATTGCTGACTACATCAGACCTGTAACTCAGATTGTCACTTAAACTCTTTTATAAACTTTTAAATGACCAAACTACCCCTACGGGGCCTAGTTTGTGTTTAAACACATTTCGGGCATAACGAAAGACACCTTACTGATGTCACAACATATTTGAGACATAATTAACTTAGGAAACCTGTATATAGCTCTCATGACTACCCGTCACGCTTATTACGCGTACGGTTCGGTTTATGTAACAAGTTTACATAAACTAGCCGAAACGGGTCAAACCTTAACAGTTTTATCTCAAAATCCAGAATGTGAATGATAAACCCATATTAAACAAGTCTTCAAACTTGTCGGGTCTGAATCACATTATATCCGGTCTTCGCTTAATCGTGCGTACGAACCGTATCTTGAAACTAGCCGGTCTAAGCTTAAGCTTAATAAAAGACCCGTTAGAATTCTAATAGGTTATATTAAACCTTCGTTCCAGATTAGGAGAAACAGTAAAAGCTACGTGCATTCTGCTTATTGTGATTTATACTTGCATCAGGTAAATACTTTTAACTTATTTTCCCTATACGGGCTTGGGTTACGGTACATAGCGTACCGCTTGATCGGGCATCAAATCTCCACGCTTAGTGGATAGTTGAATAATTTGATCGGCTCGTTTAAACAGTCTTGTTTACTTTACAGCCTTTGGGGGGTTAATGACCATGTCCCGGATATCCTTGGCATTATCTTACGAGATAGCCGCGACCTGAGCACGGGGTGTAGGCGTACACCGTCCGTGTATAACTCATTGATGTGGTGTGTCTATTGATCTTTAACCCGGACTAGATTCGGGCTACTGAACGCATAAGTAACATGTAATTCGTTCACAAGATTATAATATTAAATAATTCTCCCAAGTTAAATAAAAATGTTTATGCCATGTGCATCCAAACCAATTTTAAATCATTTTCCAAAATGAGTCAGTTGAATGTATTTACCAGTGTAAACTGACGTATTTTCCCAAAAAGACTGAATGCATGTACTAAACGAAATTTGGCTGGATTGTCTCCTAAGCATCAATAAAAGTCTCGCAAGCTTAGGATGCCAGAAGTCTGTTGAACCATAAATGTTATTTTGTTTTGATCCGTTCTGTGGATAAACACCGGATATTGTGACTTTGATTACAATAAATAAATTCGGTTGTATCTTATTTTTAAATTGCTTCCGCTGTGCATTATTATATTGTGTTGTTTGACTATTACGTTGCCAACCACGTCACGATACTCCCCCACCGGGCCCACCGGTGACACGTGGAAATCGGGGTGTGACAGTCGATCTTCTCATTCGTAGTTCGGATTATATCAGTAGGTGCTAGTCCTCGTGGACCCACTCCTCCCCAACATACCAGGGTTCGACACTTTCTACCATATAACATTTCATACGGGGCCATTTCAATGCTCGCGTGATAGCTATTGTTATATGAAAATTCGACCAAGGGTAGATAGACATCCCAACTACTCCCGAAGTCAATAATGCAAGCCCGCAGCATATCCTCTAATGTTTGTATTGTTCTTTCACTCTGCCCATCCGTTTGTGGATGGTATGCAGTGCTAATGAACAGTTTAGTCCCCATTTGTTCTTGGAATTCACGCCAAAAATTCGAAGTGAATCGAGTATCTCTGTCTGACACAATGGATATCGGTACCCCATGACGTGCTATGATTTCATTGGTGTACACCTCTGACATCTTCTCGGATGTATAAGTCTCACGAATCGGAATGAAGTGAGCACTTTTCATCAATCTATCCACGACTACCCATATAACATCAAACCCGCGGTTAGTTTTGGGCAATTTGGTCAACAAATCCATGGTGATCTGTTCCCATTTCCAAACTGGGATATCCAATGGTTGCAACTTACCATATGGTTTCTGGTGCTCCGCTTTGACTTGCAAGCAGGTCAAACACTTCTCCACATACTTCACAATATCTCTTTTCATCCCGGGCCACCAATAGTTTTGCTTTAAATCATTATACATCTTGGTCGCTCCCAGATGGATGGAATAACGGGACTTGTGAGCTTCATCTAGTAGAAGCTTTTTAACTCCAGATGTGCTAGGAACCCAAATTCTATTGAAACACGTTTTCAAACCGTGGTTTCCTACTTCGAGATCCTTAACTTGGCCAACAATCCTTTCCTTTCTCCAGTTCTCCATCTTTACTGCTTCATCTTGTACCTCTCGGATTCGTTCAAGTAAGCCCGAGGTCACAATGAGTTGCAATGATCGTACTCATATCGGGACATAATCTGTCTTTCTGCTTAGGGCATCCGCCACCACGTTTGCCCTTCCAGGGTGATAATGTATTTCACAGTCGAAATCTTTCACCGTTTCTAACCATCGCCTTTGTCGCATATTTAACTCCTTCTGATCGAAGAAGTATTTCAAGCTCTTGTGATCGGTGAATATGGTGCACTTTACCCTATATAAGTAGTGCCTCCATATTTTTAATGCAAATACCACCGCAGCCAACTCGAGATCGTGCGTGGGATATTTCTTCTCGTGTATCTTCAATTGCCTCGAGGCATAAGCTATAACTTTACCCCGTTGCATCAAAACGCATCCGAGTCCCGATAGTGAAGCATCCGAATAAACCACCAAGTCTTCAACCCCGTCCGGCAATGTCAATGCCGGAGCTTGAGTTAACTTCTCTTTTAGCGTTTGAAACGCTCTTTCTTGATCGACACCCCAAATGAACCTTTCTTCCTTCCGGGTTAGATTTGTTAGCGGTGACGCAATCTTGGAGAAATCTTGAATGAATCTCCTATAGTATCCCACAAGCCCCAAAAAGCTTCTAATTTCCGAAGGGTTTTTCGGGGGATTCCATTTTGACACAGCCTCGATCTTTGACGGATCCACCAATACTCCATCAGCACTTATGATGTGGCCAAGAAATTGTACCTCTCGTAACCAAAAGGCACACTTAGAGAATTTCGCATACAACCTTTCTCGTCTAAGTGTCTCTAACACCTCTTGTAAGTGGTGGGCATGCTCAGCTTCACTTTTCGAATACACCAAAATATCATCGATAAATACAATGACTGATTTATCTAGCATTGGCTTGCAAACCCGGTTCATGAGGTCCATGAAAGCCGCGGGTGCATTTGTCAACCCAAATGCCCGTATCGCGTGCGGAAAGCCGTCTTCGGCACATCTTCCTCCTTGACCTTTAGTTGGTGATACCTAGATCGAAGGTCAATTTTCGAAAACCAGTTTGCACCTTGTAATTGGTCGAATAGATCATCTATTCTTGGAAGCGGGTATCGATTCTTTATCGTGAGTTTATTTAACTCCTGATAATCGATACACATGCGCATGCTTCCGTCTTTCTTTTTCACGAACAATACCGGTGCGCCCCAAGGAGACACACTCGGTCTTATGAATCCTTTGTCAAGCAGGTCTTGAATCTGAGACATCAATTCTTGTAATTCCGACGGCGCGAGTCGGTACGGTGCTTTTGCTACGGGTTTTGCGCCCGGAATCAATTCGATCCCGAACTCTACTTTCCGTTCAGGCGGTATCCCCAGTAAATCCTCCGGAAACACATCTTCATAGTCTCGTACTACCGGTACATCTTCAATCTTCCGTGATTCTTTCTCGGGCTCATTTGCGTATATCATGAATGCCTTGCAACCTCGCTTCATAAGCTTGTGAGCTTTCAACATTGAGCATACTATGGGGTTGCCTCCTTTTTCGCCATAGATATTGACGTGTTTCCCGCTCGGAGATATTAGCTTTATCTCCTTACGAAAACACACGACCTTCGCGTGGTGCTGAGATAGCCAATCCATCCCAACGACTACTTGAAATTCCCCCATTGACATCGGGATTAGATATATCAAGTATTCCTCATCGTCTATGCTTAATTTACAGCTTCGACAAACGTCACAAACTATAAAACTTTTGTTGTCCCCTATTTCTACTTCTAAGGGCACAGATAACTTCGTCAATACAAATGAAGGATGTCGAATAAATCCATACGAAATGAAGGATTTATTCGCACCCGTATCAAACAATACACGTGCTGGAATTGAATTAATTATGAATATACCTGAGACCACATCGGATTCTGTTTTTGCTTCAGCCGCGGTAAGTTGGAAGGACCTAGCCTTCGCTTTGGGAGCTTCTGCTGGAGACTCTTTTGTGTCTCTCTTTCCAACCAACTCGAGACATTCAGACTTTTTGTGGCCGGGTTGATAACATTTGTAACAAACGGAAACTTTTCCGGGACATAGCGATGCAGTGTGCCCCGTCTTCCCACATACCGGACACGGCTTGTCTTTGAAGCGGCACTCACCTTTGTGCCCCTTTCCACATACTTTGCAACTTGGCGACCCGCCTTTAGCCTCCACTTTCTTCCCCGATTCAGCAGTTCTAGCTTTCTTTGTAGGGCTTGGATTCACATCATGTGCCCTTCGCTCACCCCTTTCAACTTGTTTCTTTAACTCGATTTCCCGCTCCCGGGTGGTGTTGATGATTTCTGTGAGAGTTTCATATTTTGAGGAAGTCATAAACTCCCGGTATTCAGCACTCAACATGTTGTAATAGTAGTATATCTTCTGCTCTTCAGTGGTGACTAACTCGTCACAAAATCTCAGCTTATCCATGAAGATGCCCGTGATCTTATCAATTGATTCTCCCTTTTGTCTTAACTGGATAAATTCCTCTTTGATCCTATTGATAACTGCTTTGGGACTATGGTGTTTAAGGAACGGCACCTTAAACTCATCCCAAGTCATGACCCTTGCCGCTTCGGCTCCCATTTCCTTCTTTTTATTGTCCCACCAATCCTTGGCTTGACTCCTCAATTGACCCGTTCCGTAAGCAACAAAGTCACCTACGTCACAGTGGGTTCGTTCAAACACTCCTTCGACGTCACTTATCCACCTTTGGCAGATTATCAGGTCAACTTCCCCGTTATAGATTGGCAGTTTGCACCCCATAAATTCTTTATATGAGCACCCTTTACGTTCTCCCGTTTTATCTTTCATAAGGTTGACACTATCCTCCAACCTTTTAACTCGCTCTTCGACAAGCGACAACACCGTGCTTTGAATTTTGTCTATAAACCCGGATAGACTACCTTCGATTGCCTTCCCTACCTCTTCGGCAATTATCTCTTTCATTTGTTCGGTGCTTGTTTGCATCGGATTATCATCGTTTCCATCAGACATCTTGAAACTGAAATGTTTACATTTAAACGTTAAACATTTCATTTATAGCATTGCTTCATTTGTTTCGGTTTAGCCAAGTTCCTAACTTGCTTTAACCGTTCACATTTAATGCACTTTCCAGGTTTGAGTGTGTTAACACGCTCTTCCCATGCATCTCAATTCATTTCTCATTTCTTACATAAGACATAATTTATTAACATAATAAGTTAATTCTTACCGGACGATCGATCAAGCTTGAACCGAACACTTTGTTGACAACCTTAAGCTCTGATTACCAACTTGTAACACCCGTCTTAATTTCTACTCGAAATTAACAATAATTCATAAGATTTTATATAAAAGATGACCCATTTAAAACACAAGTTCCAAAAGTAAGGTTCTAAGGTAACAAACATTAGTCAACTACCAACTAATTCAAACATTCATGAGTTGTTTAGCAATTTAGTTACATCATAAGCATTGTCTAAGCAAAGTTAATTTACGCGAAAGCTTCAAAAGTTCGTGTTCGGTTCTTCGAAAACTTGCTTGACCGCCGTCCGTCTTTCTTGAATACCTAAAAAATGAAATGTTTAAATTAAACATTAGTATTAGAATACTTAGAAATGATACTTAATCGAAACTACTATCAAAGTGGATTCGATTAGCTATAACTATACAAAATTTACAAAAGAATTCCAGGCTCTACCGTAACTTATGGTTCCTACCGTAAGTTACGGTAGTCACTTTACAATTCTGGTCCACCGTAATTCAGGAGAAATCCACCGTAAGGCTTTGGCCTCTACCGTAAGTTACGGTGGTACCGTAACTTACGGTAGCCTCTGCAAATGTATGTTTTGACTGATTTGTTTGTTTTACCCAAACAAATTTCTCGGATCTTTCATTCTAACAAACCAAAATACTATATTCTTGTAATTTGATATGTCAATTATCAATCGATAAACAAAGACAAATCAATCATATTACGAAGCAATACCCATGCTTTATTTGATTATTCGACCCGTTTGGCTCATCTATGGAATTCTCCAATATGATGACTACCAACGAGATTTTATAAATCCTTGACCTATTATTCAGTTTGGCGAAGACCATCGCTTTTAAAATTTACACACATCTATTCTTCAATACGACTATACATAACTTAACAAGTTTCACTTAACAAGTTTCACTTAACTTAACGGGTCAAGTTACATACCTTTAGTGCACGCCTTTCAAACGCAAATCGCCACCAGCTTGTCCACCCGACGCTCCGGTATCTTTTCCTATAGAGTTCAAGCATGATTTGTTTAAAACTCCATTCCAACCATATATCGCATACTTTGTCAAACCATCACAATCATGCGTTTAAACTTTAAATTTCAATTTCGAGCCTTCTTTGAGGCATTTTTACAAACATTTAACGGGCATAATTTTATATCATTCATATTCAAGTTTCATAGTTTGCTATTTAGCTAGACTTAACGTCAATAAAGCTTTCATTTAACATTTAAACATCATATTTTCATAAATCACCTTCTATAACCAAATTACACTAGAATAATCATTCAAAACCCTAGTGTTCATCATTTTCTCACAAAACCCATGAACCACCTTCAAGGTGTTCATGAAATTTCCTGAATTTAGACATGATTTCACATGTTGTTGCCTAGGTTTCACTCCTAGACACTATATCATCCCTATTCTACCCGAATAGTAAACATGCAACATAAATTTTCAGATTTCCCAATTTCATGAGAATTTCAAACAGAGAATTAACACCAAATTTTACATACCTTGTAATCCCCTTGTAATAAGGATCACTAATCTATGTTCGGATTTTGATTTGGGACAGAAATTAGCCTTCAATTGATCAATTTTGTGGAGTTAGGGTTTGGTGAGGAGTTCTGGTCGCTCCCCTGCGTTCTTGATCAACCAGACACACTGATTGTGTGTTTGGTTTTTTATTTATTTATTTTGTTTTAATCAATTCTAGTTTCAAGTTCTACAACATAGGTCCCTCCACTTTTGATTATCAAAAAGTTTTGGTTATTTTAACCCTATTTCAAGTTATTTCTAGACTTGTAGTTAACTAGGTTATAATTTCCTAGTTAAATGAATTCTTGTTTATTTAAACTTTATAATTCTAATATAAAGTTTTATATTTCCGGGGTGTTACACCCTTGTTCAACACCAACAACCAGTGACGATATTACCATGCAATCATACAATAATAAAAAACGATAATAAATAAAGTAAAACAAATTCCTAATAGATTTGTCCTCATCCTTTTTTCATAGCTTTAAATCGTTTCATCAATTTCCTCAAATTTCTTTAGGAAAAAGTTCCCAATGAGAGATTATTTTTTAGATTGTGGTTTCATCTTCACTTTAAAGAATCAACCTTCAACTTCAATAAATTCAAGTACCGAATTTAACAAAAAAACTAGAAAGCTATAACTTTTTGTAAAATTTAAATTATCTAAACACTAAACCCTAACAAGTCTACAAACAACAATACTACTACATAAACAATAACAACAAACAAATAATCAAAGGACAAGAAACACTCACCAAACACGCAGGTCAACCGCTGGTCAACGGAACAGCAGCAAGGATGAGCTCATGAGCAGCAGCAAGGGCGTTGGGTGTCTGGGGCTGTAACACCCCGTGTTTTGAAAGTCAAAGTCAAGATTGAAGTCAAAGGGAGACAAGATTGCTGATTGCGATCTGTCACTCCTTGCTCAAATCCTGTTTTGACTTCTTTGACTTGTATATAGTCTTTTATGCTTTACGTTAGTTGTATCATGTGGAGTACTTATTAATAATCGAAGACTATTTGATATTGATCGCATGTTTTATCGCTTTATCGCATATCTCTTATCGCAATTGCAACTCGAATTACGCGTTCTGGTTACTGTTCTTATGTGTGTGTGTGTGTGTCTTATGTGTTACTTGTGCATATTTATTTATGTTTATGTGGTGGTGACTAATCGAAACGCAATCGAAACTCAATCGCAATAGAATCACAAACGCTAAACGCAAGCCAATTAAGGATGATTGTATGTTAATATAGTTGTTGGGATTAAAAGTAAATTGAATAGGAAACTCTATCGCATCGCAACGCTCAGCACGTGAATCGAAATCGCAAAACCCATCGCGCCGTTCACTCCAATCGAGTGGCCAGCCGATCGAGCTGCCACCCGATCGAGGTGCCCCTCGATCGAGCAGCCACCAGATCGGGTTGCCACCCGATCGACCAGCCACTTATGCCCCTTTCCTTTTATTACCCCTGTCAACATCACAAACTTACCTTTTCTACACCTCTCGTCCGACCAGTGCTTCTTGCCCACTTTTCTTCAGATTTCTCGCGATTCTTGTAAGTTTTCCATCTAAATCTTGTACTTTCTTGATCTACACGCACTCCTACACCTTTCTATCTTTTAAATCTTAACTTTTAACCGTGAAATCACTAGATTTAGGAGTTCTAGGATGATGTCATCATGGTGTTCTTATGAACTTCATGTTTTGGCTTCAATCCACCAAGAACAACTTAGATCTGAACGATTTCCACACAAATAGACAAAGATCTTTTATAGATCTGAACATATTCATGGTGAAAAGGATTGAAAGATGATTTTCCAACCTTCTTTCAACTCTTTTACACTCAATGTACTCAAAACCGATAGAATCGGAGCTTGTTCTAACCTTCTACTCTTTCGTGTTGATGTGTTGGTTCAAGATCTGGATTCTATCCACGAGACGTTGATTTCAGGTTTGAACATGAACAACCAACTCGAACCGGGAACTGTTCGGATCAGGGTGATTCCTGTCCGGCCAGCCCACTTGGGACGAGATAAGGGTTCCGTTGTACAAACAAGACATCAAAACGCCTCATTCAAAACTACAACACTCCAAACAGAAACCAGTGTTAGAACGATCAGACCGTCGGAATGGACTATCGTCCGATCGGGTTACCACCCGATCGGATTGCCAACCGATCGACCGGCTGTCCGATCGGGCTGCACTTGGTTCTATACTTAAACCATTTTCTCAAACTATTTAAGGATCTGAACATTGAAACGGACTACCACCCGATCGGATTTCCATCCGATCGAGTAACCACCCGATCGTGTGACGTTTAGGGACTTAATAATTTTCAACATGTTCACTCCGTACGGATTGCCACCCGATCGGATAGCCATCCGATCGAGTGACCGTCCTGTTGTGAATTTGTTCTCAACCTGGGAAGCCTCGCCAATCGGATTGCTGTCCGATCGGACTGCCGTCCGATCGACCGACCTGAAAGGTAGAGATACTACTCCATTTTCAAAATGCTACAACGAAAACTTTAAAAGACAAGCCATCATACACAAACACATCCATCCCAAACAAGGTGACTATCAAATCGAGTGACCACCCGAACGGATTGTCAACCGATCGACCGGCCACCCGATCGGATTGTTGTTCAACCCACTGACACTTTGCTTCATTTTATGTGCCTCTTATCATTTATGCTATCGTTCTGATCAGGCTAACCTTACTCTCTAGCGCTCCCTTTAATCCATCAATCGCTGTGAGTATACTCGAACCCTTTTTGCTTTACGCACTTTTGGGTGTTACATACGTTACTTATACTAAATCTCATTGAACACACTATGCAATACTTTAATGCTAACCGTTACCGCATGTTATACGTGGCTTAATGAATGCTTGTTTGTTATGTTTACACATGGAATGATGTCTACCTGCCTTAGCAACGATAGTACTATAGTTTGGACTCAGAACCTATTCACTCAGGGGTTGTTAAGGATAATTTGTTACATGGCTCACAGTGGTGAGAGTGTATTACGGACTGCCTTGGGCAGTCAACCCGCAGTCATTGGTATTGATAGGTTCATGTCGATAACTTACGTGCTTCATTTCACACTGTGTACGTGGTGGTTATACGTAAACAATTTCGAACTCTATATGCTATTATCAAACTTGTATGCTCACCATTACACCATGTGTATTGACTTTTACTTTAACGTATGTGACAGGTGCTTAAGATGTTAATTTGCTTGGATTGCTGAGAAATCGAGGCTAGGAAAGGTCTAGAAACAAATAAACAATTGTCTGTATTTGAAATCTGAGTTGTCGGAACAGAACAATTTGACTAGATTTTCTCTGTAACAATTATGT
>JARYGA010057878.1:0-69747 GCA_030545235.1 Helianthus tuberosus
AAGGTTCACAATGGTGTAAGATTAAAATGGGATATACCGGGCTAGGATTCGAGTTACACGAACAAGGGCCAAACCAACCACCCAAGAATGGAATCATCGAGCGAAAACACTTCACAACCTCCTAGAAGCAGCTTTTCTTGCCACCAGACCTTTCTCCATCAATTAGAAATCTGATGCCGTCACTAAACACATTCCTTAAATTGTAGCCATTTGTTGAGTGTTTTTTTTTTGTCTAATCCGCATATATATATATATCACCATTACTCTTGATTTTCTTGACTGTATATCTCTTAAATATCAACATATACACGTGTGATTAAGTTTACGAAGATTTTTCAATGCCGAGAACCTCGATCAGAGAGTAAAAAAGGCGAAAGGTTCACAATGGTGTAAAATTAAAATGGGATATACCGGGCTAGGATTCGAGTTACAGGAACAAGGGCCAAACCAACCACCCAAGAATGGAATCGTCGAGCTAAAACACTTGACAACCTCCTAGAAGCAGCTTTTCTTACCACCAGACCTTTCTCCATCAATTAGGAATCTGATGCCGTCACTAAACACATTCCTTAAATTGTATCCATTTGTTGAGTGCTTTTTTTTGGTGTCTAATCCGCATATATATTACCATTGCCCTTGATTTTCTTGGCTGTATATCTTTTAAATATAAACATATACACGTGTGATTTAGTTTACGAAGATTTTTCAATGCCGAGAACCTCGATCAGAGAGTAAAAAAGGCGTAAGATTCACAATGGTGTAAGATTGAAATGGGATATACCGGGCTAGGATTCGAGTTACCGGAACAAGCGCCAAACCAACCACCCAAGAATGGTATCGTCGAGCGAAAACACTTGACAAACTCCTAGAAGCAGCTTTTCTTACCACCAGACCTTTCTTCATCAATTAGGAATCTGATGCCGTCACTAAACACATTCCTTAAATTGTAGCCATTTGTTGAGTGTTTTTTTTTGTGTCTAATCCGCATATATATCACCATTTCCCTTGATTTTCTTGACTGTATATCTCTTTAATATCAACATATACACATGTGATTTAGTTTACGAAGATTTTTCAATGCCGAGATCCTCGATCAGAGAGTAAAAAAGGCGTAATGTTCACAATGGTGTAAAATTAAAATGGGATATACCGGGCTAGGATTCGAGTTACCGGAACAAGGGCCAAACCAACCACCCAAGAATGGTATCGTCGAGCGAAAACACTTGACAACCTCCTAGAAGCAGCTTTTCTTACCACCAGACCTTTTTCCATCAATTAGGAATCTGATGCCGTCACTAAACACATTCCTTAAATTGTAGCCATTTGTTGAATGTTTTTTTTTTGTGTCTAATCCGCATATATATATCACCATTACCCTTGATTTTCTTTGTTGGAACTTTTTAGATCTTTCATACTTGTACTGGATTAGTTTTATAGTTTTTTGTATCTAATTTAATAGTATAGGGGCTTATTTTGTAATTTCATGAAACTAGAAATCCTGACTTGGTGTAGTTAAGATTCCAGCATAATTATAATTATGCTGGCTACTCAGGAACTCTATATAGCCCAAGCATTGTAACCTAGCCAAGCTTTTGGCTCTTTGGTTAATGAAGTGTTGTTTACATTAAATCTCTTGATATTGGGCTCAAATCTGTATTCCAAGGTGCTTTATTGATTTATATACTTGTTTGGATTCAATACAACAGTTGTTGTATTCATCAATCCATTAGCTTCATCTTCATTCTTGATTATTCTTAACTTTTTCATAGTTCAAACACTTAATCAATAGGTGTTTTGGACTAAAACAACCAACCACTATGATCCGGATTATTATTGGGATGTACAATTTGGTATCAGAGCCTTAGTGCTCTTGGTTGTTGTGCTCTTGTTGAGATTTTTCAAAGTTTTGAAGGTTTTTCAAAGTTTCAAGGTTTTCAAATTTTTGGACTTAAAATGGATTGATTTGGTGTGTTTAATCGATAGGTTGTTGTTAATATATGATTAGGGAGTCATTTTGGATATTTTGATGCATCAAAACATGGTTTTTGAGCTGTTTTTTGAGTGATTAGAGGGTTTTAGTTCGTGTTAAACCCTCTGTCCAGCGAAATTAACTTGAATACAGCGAACAATTTTTGAAGACAGCGAAATTGATTTTTAATATAGCGACGATACTTTTGAATATAGCAAATATAGCGAACAATTTTTGAAGAACATCGCATAATCATAAATTTCACCGACAAAAACTCGAGCGAAATTATTGATTGCCGGCGAAATAGTGTCAAATGACCCTTTAGCGAATTTATCGAAGGCGACTTCGAGAACTGTGATATAGATCCACAGCGTTCTTATCACGGTATACGGCAAAATTAGTCAACCTAACGTGTGTGTTTGTTGTATCAGCGAAATTAGCTTCTTCGCTCGTGCAGGATATCTCCGTGTACCGGCGAAGACAGGAGATCAGGCAGGTCATCGGCGGATTTATCTCATTTTCCGGTGAAATTGTGCTTCCGCAGTATTACCAGCGAAATTAACCTCTGATCAGCTTTCCTTTGTCAAAAACAAGCCAAGATGTCGTTAAATCAGCTAAGTCCAATCGCTCAAGCTGAACTTGAGACCGGAACCACTACTAGGCCACCAAAGTTGAAAGGAGCTGAAGATTTTAGTACATGGAAGACTCGCATCCAGTCGTTCTTCGAATACACGGACTACAATCTGTGGCTCTCCGTCACCGCTGGACCCCACATTCCAACGGTGGTTCAAAATAATGCGGTAGTTGCTAACAATGACCCCACAACCTTCACTGACGAAGACAAGGCCCTAATCCAACGCGATCGCCGTGCACATGCCGCTTTAACCATGGCTCTGTCAACTGATGACTGCAACATGGTTGAAGAACACCGAACTGCAAATGCACTCTGGAATGCATTGATTGAGTATTATGAGGGAAATGAAGAGCTAATTGAAAGTAAGAGAGACATGGTGCAAAAGAATACGACATGTTTTGTGGAGTTCGTGGAGAAAGTCTTTCCGATCATATCAGTCGCTTTCTGAATATGATGACCAAAATGAAGAAGGCAGGAAATCCTGTAACAAACCCTGCTGCTATAAAGAAGCCAATGGACTCACTCCCTAAGGAATGGAGCTTGCAATGCATGATGATTAAGAAGGATTTCCTCAATAATCCAAATCCTGTCACTCTGTCATACTTAATCAACACTCTAAGAGCTTTTGAAATGGATGTCAACAAACGAGAAATGAACACTGCTGGCTACACTCCAAAGACCAATCAAACTTCTGCTGGAATGAAGAATGTAGCATTCCTTGCTTCAGGTGGCATCAGTCAACAAGCTTCTGACATGATCTATGCTAACGCTTCCGCAAGCGCATCAAAAGCTCCACAACCTAGTGAGAAGACTGTCACGGTTGGTGATACACAAGCGTTGAAAGTGTCTATTGAAAACGTGGCACTTTTCAACATGTTTCTGAGTAGTTATGAAGCTTTAATGTCAGGAGAGCTCAAGAAGGAAATGTTCACTGCTGAAGACATGTATCAGGTTGATCCAGATGACATGGAGGAAATGGATCTAAAATGGCAGATGGCCATGATCACCTAAGGTTGAAGAAATTTCAAGACAAGACTGGGAAACGTTTGGGTCTTGGAAAGGCTGGCTTTAACAAATCCAAACTGAGATGTTACAACTGCAAGAATCTGGGCCACTTCAAGCGTTACTGCCCCTTGTTGAAAGAAGGAAACATTGAAGCTACTTCTGCTGTAAAACAAATCACTATCGAAGAAAACAAAAACAATGCGTCTCCTAACACACCAAAAGCCTTAGTTGTTGAAGATTATGATCGGAGTGAAGAAATTGCTGAAGCCAAGGAACAAGTCAACAAAGCTCTTATGGCAAAGATCTCGAGCGGGTCCGCATCAAAGCAGTTTGAGAAACAAACAGCTGGAATTCCAAAAGGTGACAACACTGCTGACAAGGGTCTGAAAAGCATTCTCACCTCCCCGGAGCCCGAGAAAGAAAAGAATTCTGAAGAGGCTAAGAAGCATGGTCCGAAGGAGGCATCTGACCAAAAGAAAGACAAAGAAAAAGTCTCAGCTGCAGCAATGAAAACAGAATCTTCGAAAGAAACAGCTGACAAAGACCTGGTAAATAGTATTCCACATAACTTTAAAGTAAAGTTATGCATACCAGCATGCGTTGATGTCGTGGCACATTACAAGTCTCTAAATCTAGAATTTGAGAGACAAAAAGACAAAGCTTTAAAATTTAACAACGAGCTTAAACAGAACGAGGCCGCATATCAGAGAAAGTTGAATTCAACTTTAGCTGAAATGCAAACTCTAAAAGAATTTGTGTTTAGAAAAGATTTCATCATTAACGATCTCACAGATAGACTAGAAAAAGATTTGAACAAAAAGAATAAATTGCAAATTATCATAGACAAATGGAATGTCAGTCAAAAGGCCTTTACTGACATCAAAAACTGCCAACGACCAACGTATGTTAAAGACGGGATCGGGTATAAGGACAGGCAAGGAAATGAAAGAAAACTTTTCTTTCCACCATATAGCAAAAACAATGTGCCTATACCAACTCATCATCCCGAAAATGATCTCATTAATGAAAAGGCCTCGGTAGAACAAAACGAATCTTGTGAAAACGAAACAACCGCTAACTTTTCTAAAAGTAATGCAGATCCCATTGTGTGTAAAGAAGATGTGTGCGATGAGGATGGAGACTGCGGCAGTTCAAAAATAGGAATAGGTTATTCAGGCAACAGTTATTCTACTGTTAACTGGTTCTAAGTAAAACAATATTCGGGATGAATGTAATAATTTAATTAGGACGGATGACTGTAATGGCCGTGTGCCTAAATTTAAATCTTCGGATGACTGTAAGGGCCATGTGCCTACATTTGAGACCCGTGATCGTGAACATGCTATGTTTGAATGTCATGATTTGAATTCTGCATTTTGTGATGATAAAATTGTTTGTGAATCTCCTGAATTCGTGCCAGAATTGAAAAAGAATAGCTTTGGAAAATTCCTCACAGAGGAAATTCCAGAATTTATTCCTTCTCTAACAGGTATGACAGATTCAGAAAAGATAGTCACTGAAGATCACTGCAATGAAGACTCAAGCATTACTGCCTCAGAAGATGAAAAGGAGACATCAAGTCCTGAGGATGAGCTAAAATCAGAAACCTCAAGTGAAGATCGAACAACAGATGGTGAAAGCACTGAATTTTCAAGTGAAGAAACCTCAAAGACCTCAAGTGAAGATCAATCAACAAATGATGAAAGCTCCGAAGGTTCAAGCGTTGAGAAAATTGAAGACCAAGATTCAGAAAGTTCAGGCGAAGATCAAAGCTGTAATGATTCAAGTTACGAAGCAAGTGAAGAACTAAATTCCAGTGAATATCAAACATCAGAAAGCTCATCAGATTCCGACAGCGATGAAGAATGCTTAGAAGATGAAAGTGTAGTTGACAAGAAAATGAAGAAAGCAGAAAGCTCAAGACACTCATCACATACATCATCTTCTAACACCAAAAGGCCTAGACGTAAGCGATGTTTTCGCTGTGGTCATTTAGGACATACAGCGAAACATTGTAAAAACAAGAACTTTTCTAAACCATAATATGATTTTGTTAAGAACTTCACAGATCAACTTGATTATCTTAAGATATCTGTTAAAAATCTGGTCAATTCAACAGCTTATCTTTGGAAGCAAAAAGAGGATATCGTGGGACAAAACCACGATAGATTCAAAGTAAAGCAGATCTGGGTTCCCAAATCAAACTAATCTGTGTATATTCTTGTATTTCAGAATAAACTCCAGAAATGGCTTTGTATGCTCATGGAATACATCTGGCATGTCGACAGCGGATATTCAAGACACATGTCAGGCTTGAAGGAACTTCTGAAGAGCTTTCGTTTTATTGATGGTGATTTCGTGTCATTCGCTGGAGACGAGAAGGGAGGGAAGATCGTTGGAATAGGAGATGTGGTGTCTGAAGCCCTCACGTTGGAAAATGTCAATTATGTTCCAGAATTGTGCTACGATCTCATGAGTGTATCACAAGTTTGTGATAAGGAATACTGGTGCTTTTCAATGACATGGAATGCTTGTTTCTCAAGCCTGAATATGTCGTCCCTGCAGAAATGATCATGCTCACTGCTCCAAGACAAAACAACACATACGTGCTTAACATGAAAAATGCCAAGACAAATGACAACTTGACTTGTTTGATCTCAAAGGCTTCAGAATCGGAGTCACTGCTTTAGCACAGGTGATTGGGGCATGTAAATTTCAAAAATATGAACAAACTCTCTAAGTTAAACTTGGTGAGAGGACTTCCGATAAAAGAATTTCCTTTTTCTGAAAAATGTATAGCATGCGCCCAGGGAAAGCAACACAAGAAATCGCACAAGTCCAAAGCAGTGAATACGATTACTGCGCCTCTACAATTGATGCATATGGATCTTTTTGGTCCAATTAGTGTTAAAAGTCTTGCTAAAAGTTCTTACTGTTTGGTGATTACAGATGATTTCTCTCGTTTTTCATGGGTCAATTTTCATCAGGCAAAGAGTGAGACAGCTGAAATTCTCATGTCATTCATTCCCCTGATTAAAAACTTAACCAGATTAAAAGTGAAGTCGATCAGAAGTGATAATGGTTTCGAGTTCAAAAATCAAACCTTCATATCCTTCTGTGCAGAAAAGGGAATTCATCTCCAATACAGTGCAGCCAGAACTCCTCAACAAAATGGAGTTGCTGAACGCAAGAACAGAACGTTGATCAAGGCCGCAAGAACCATGCTGGTGGATTCAAACCTTCCAATCATCTTCTGGGCAGAAGCAGTAAATACTGCATGCTACGTTCTGAACAGGGTTCTCATTGTAAAACCACACGGAAAGAAGGCATATGAACTTCTCTTCAAAAGAAAGCCGCTTATTGACTTCTTCAGACCATTTGGATGTTCATGCACTCTTCTAAACACTCAAGAAAATCTAATCAAGTTCGAAGCAGTGGGTGATATCTGCTACTTCATGGGATATTCATCCACACAGAAGGCCTACAGAGTCTACAACAAAAGAACGAAGATGGTGATTGAATCATATTATGTTGATTTTCAAGAAGGAAACTACACCAACACTGGAAGTACTCCCGATTGGTTTTATGACGTGGGTGTGATTTTCAACACCTTCGAAATTCCAGAAGATATTCCAGAAGCAGAACCTGTTGAAGACGCTGAAGTTGAACCTCTGTTTGACTCTTCAGATATCGGTGTAACTCCGTTCACTACCCGTTTCACTCCATTCTTTGCCGATCCACTTCTCTCTGTGGATGAAGTAACTGGTGACACTCCGCCTGAGAACACCCCAGAAAACGGTGCTTCTTCTTCACAGGTAAATGTGGATGAACCAACTCAAGAAGTTGACCCTCTGGTAATTTACGTGGACGAACACTTCACCAACCTTCCGCAGCAGATTGAGTCTCAGACAAATGCAGGATACAAGACAAATTGCAATCATCCTCTTGAAAATGTCATAGGTGCAGTTGAAGAAGGAGTACGTACACGTGGCCAGTCATCAAGCATCAACAAAGGTCTCTATGCATGTCACACCCTCAAATCCCACCTAGGGCATGTCCCTATTAGGTGTGCGACGTTCCAACAACGAGCCACTAATTACATTGAACGCGTACAAGTTTCAAAATAAAATCCTTAATTATTAATAAGAATACCATCATCAAGTTTAAGTGAAAACCAAAGTATTCAGCGGAAGCAAAATTAAACAGTTTCAAAACCAAAGTATAGTCTCAAGAAATCAATAATGTAAATCCATCCAGTCGACCCATGATCATTCCAGCTACTCCAGACAGCAAGTTCCAATGCAAAACATCTAACGACCTACAAGCATGCAAACAAGTGTGTCAGACAACGCTGGTGAGTTCAAAGTTTTGATACCGAGTTTAGTTACCAGTCACATGTGTAAAACAGTTTAATAAGATGATTTGTTGATTTGATGTTTCGTTGTTTTGATGTTGTTATTACTCGATTACCGAATAGCTACAAGATATGTGATTGCCCAACCCCAATGTCTCTATCAAAACATTGGTCATGCTTTAAGGAAATTAGTTCACGACCGTCCTCCCCGGTACGGTGTGAGGGTGCCAAACCTAATAGCGCTATCAACTAATAACCTCGTTGCCTCTTCGGCAACTGTCGGTAGATGTAAGGGGTCTTACGAGATAGATACTGAGTACAATAACAAACATCCCAATAAACACGCGTTCCTCCCCGGAACGTTACCCGATATCCCTCCCCGGGATGCATGTTTGAGAAAAAGCAGTGAACTCACCTTGGATTGCTCGGTAATGAAATTTATTTAATCTCTGTGGGTCAACCAACCACGTCCTAATCATGGTTATTAATTTAATCAGTTTCGTATTCACGTCTAGTCACATATCTCATCACAAGTTACCCACATAAAATACATACACGTAATGTCACGTAACAAGAAATAGTTGATCACGTAACACTCTTAACCATAGTCATACATTGTAACCATTATATGTACTCAACGCTTGGGTCATATGGAAATCATACCACACAAGACCTAGTTCGCCTTACATATTATAACCATTCGTTGAAACTAAGTTCAAGTACTCATGTCATGCCAAATTAACATATATACTCACATAATCAATCCATTCATAATATATCAGTAGCAAGTGTGTGTAATCCAATTTCATAGGTTAATTATATGTGTGACTTATCCTATTATCATAACCTCAATTGTAGAAACGTGTCAACTGCTACTTATCCTAGTAACCAACCCTTGACTTTTGCAACAATCACCACTAACAATCTCAACCTTATATCAATCGGATATTATGAAGGTTCCAAAAATTGAGGTATCAATTCATTATCAATACAAATCTGAATCCTATGCATACAACAGTGATCGGACTAGAAAACGAATCATACAAATCAATTAACCTATCGTGAGTTTAACTATACACAACCATCGCATCATATACAAAAGAAACATGGCAACTTGGTTCGGTTATCTAATATCATCAACGCCATGTATCATTGTTAAATCAACATATATATATATATATATATAACTTGTTAACTCAAGATTATGAATAAACAAGATCATACTTAATTGAATTCATACATCATCACCAAATAATAATCATCCTTCTCATTTAATCATACATATAAACAATATTAGGTGAACATACTAACCAAGAAGATGACAAGATCGGTGCTGATTCGAGAGGGGAGGTCTGCTTCCGATTTCGTGCGGTCAGAGGATGGGGTGTGGGGTAGGGTTTCTTTTCTTGTGAGCTACGTCGATTATGGCAGACAATATGCCCATATAAAGTCTTTAATTATTTCGGTTGGGCTTTTGGCTCAATAGGTATGCTTTGGGCTTTCAAGGCTTTGGGCCGCATTAGTTTAAGCAACAGAAACGAAAACGAGGGTGCAGCCCACATAACAAACAGTTAACCCACATGGGTCTTATTCGGCCCAAGCATTAGTTTGACTCGTGTAACCTGGCCTGGAATGAATAGTGTTCGTGCATTGGCCGAAGGGGTGTAACAAGTGCGGTTTAATTATAGTCTAAGGTCCAAACATCCAAACGGTGCTCTCGTTTACAATAAAGTTTAACAAATAACAAGCAATCACGTAGCGTTTGATAAAAAAAATGTAGCGTAACAGGAATAATATCAGTTTAGAGTTACGAGGTTTAACGACGCTAACCTTAAAAGTTCGGTTTGTCACATCATCCCCAACTTGAAAGAAATTTCGTCCCGAAATTTGGCAAGAAAACACTGAGGAGTGAGGTGAGGGGATCAAGATTGTTGCGGATTCTGCTCGGATGCCACATCATCCCCAACTTGATTGGGAATTTCGTCCCGAAATTCGCTAGTTTCATCAGATGCAGACTTTTCGTTAGGAAACAATTGAGGATACTTAAGTTTCATCTGATCCTCGCGCTTCCACGTGAACTCCGGTCCATGCCTTGAGTTCCAACGAACTCTCAAGATTGGAATGCGACTGTGCTTACGCACCTTGACCTCCCGGTCCATGATCTCTATTGGCTCTTCGACAAACTGCAACTTGTCGTCGATCTTCAGCTCTTGAAATGGCACAACCAGTGCTTCATCAGACAGACACTTCTTCAATTGCGAGACGTAAAAGACATCGTGAACATTACCCAACTCAGCAGTTAACTCAAGCTTGTAGGCTATTTTACCAATCCGCTCCAAAATTTTGAATGGCCCAACGTAACGTGGATTAAGCTTGCCGCGTTTCCCAAAACGCACCACCCCCTTCCAGGGTGAGACCTTTAACATGACACGATCATTAACTTCGAATTCCAAAGATTTTCTACGCTTGTCTGCGTAACTTTTCTGACGATCACGCGCTGCCGCCATACGATCCCTGATTTGAACAATCTTTTCAAAGGTTTCAAGCACAAGTCCTGGACCTGTGATTAGGTTGTCATACACCTTAGTCTAACCAAAACAATCGGCATTGTCGCCCAAGCAATGCCTCAAACGGAGCTGTCCGAATACTAGTATGGTAACTGCTACAGTAGAACTCAACCATAAATAAGAGTCCACCCAATTTTTACTAAAGCCAAACACACACATGCTCGCAGCATGTCTTCAAGTGTCAGGATGGTTCGTTTACTTTGACCGTTTGTCCAATGCTCATGTCTAGACGTGAGCCAAGGGTGTTGTGTGTTGCCTGTCAAAAATCAAGCATAGATCAAAATCAGAGGTAACAGGAGTTGGCATCTCGTGCCTAAAAGCCGCCTTTCTCAGAGAAACATTCACAGCTGTGAAGACTCATCAGTTTTCTTGATTGCAAGAAAGTGTGCTGGTAACGTGAGTCAATCAACAATCATCCAGGTGGTAATGTTTCCGTTTCGAGTTGTAAGTAGACCAGTGATAAAATCCATGGCAGTCTGTTCCCATTTCCATATATGTGTTTCTGGTTGCTAATATCCCACCTTGACTTTCCCACAAGTCAAACATCGTTCTCATACGTTGCTATGTGGGCCTTCAGGCCCGGTCATCCGTACATGGTCTTCAGGTTTTAATTCATCCTATAAAAGCTCAAATGAATAGGATATCGAAACCCTTGCTTTGCCTGCACCAGTTCCCTAAGGTTGCTGTTTAATGAGGTCCATATTCGTTCCATGAAGTAGCAAATATCGTCCGACCTGCCAAAGGTTGCTTCCCCATGCCCCGCATGGGTCAATCTTGTGAACTCTCATCCTTCAGTTCTTCAGTTTGAACATGGTGAATCTGATCAGGTATGTTAGAGGGGATAGCGAGCCACAAAGCTCGTGCACGTCTAGGTTCCACGGTCGTATTCATTCAAAAGTTCCATCTAGCGATGCCATTAACTGATTTAAGTCTCTCGTAACCAGGGTACACGGGAGGCCCTTGTGATCGGTCTAAGTAGTGCATTCGGTACCGTCCAAGTAATGCCTCCCACTTAAATCCAACGACCACGGTTTCCATCGCAGATTGTATGTCGTGCAGTTCCTCTTCGTAACACTATTACGTAAGTCATCACTCTCTCGTGTTGCATCGGCGTGTAACTGGGGCTCTGATTCGGAGCATCATGGTATACCGCTAGATCACCCGTACCCTCGAGTAAAGACGATGCTTAGAGCACTGCAGAGTTGAGGTTCAAAAGCTGAAAGGACGTCCTCCTGTTTGTCTTCCCCGAACACAGCACCCTGCTGTGCTAAAGAGATTTAAGCTGCGCGATCTTCGAGAATCCTATGTTGAATCTGCGATAGCATCTAGTGAGACCAAGAAATCACTGCATCCTCGAAGGGATCTCTGGTGTCGATCAATTTCTAACTAAAACGGGTCTTAGCAAGATCCACGTATATTCCCACTTCGTTGATTATATGACCAAAAAGGTATCCCTCGCATCCAGAAGTTACATTTATCAAGACTTCGCGCGGTGTGGCTCCTCCTTCAGGAGCTCTCAAATAAGATACAAAGCTGCCCATGATGTTCCTTTCTCCTGGAAATGATTCAACATGTCGTCAATAAGCATGGTCGATTCATGTGATCCATAAAGCTGCTGGTGTGTTGATTAACTCAATGGTTATGGTGTACAAAGTCGCACTGGCCGTTTTGCGTTTAGTATGCCGTTCCAGGAACATCCTTCCCTTGGACTTCCATCTGATAATAGCTTGTTCGTTAATCAATCCTCGAATGAAAGCTTGTCCCTCGCAACTGGTCCGCCGGTCGTCAATACAATGGTTGAGGCAAGCAGTTCTTGACTGTCACCTTGCTGAGTTCTGGTACACATACAAAAAGGCTTATCTTTACGGATATAACTGGGGCTCCCCAAAGTGAAAAGAAACTAGGTCCGACAGAACACCTGTCTAACGGTTCCTGTATTTGATTTGACAGTTCTTGCAACCCTCCTGGAGCAAGATGGTAAGGAGCACGAGTAATCCAGGCTGTCTTTGACGTGAGGTCAGACTGTGATTCTATCTAATCAGTTGTGGAAGTAAACCTGAGAATCCCTCATGTAGCACACTGAGAGGTGTCATGAACAATTGATGGATCCTCAATCCTCTTTTCCTTAGCCTTAATGTCAGTGACGAGTGCTAGCATAGCGAGATAATCCCTTCGTAGACACCTCTAGGTTTCCGTTGCTGATCTGATGCTAACCTTTACACCACTTTGACACTTCAGAGTATAAAACGATGCAAAATTTTCTTCCCACATGGTACATCTACGCGATATCTAGACGACCAGCTTACACAACTACCGCATCGAAACCATCAAGGATAGCAGAAGGAAAGTCGATGTCGAACACTTGTCCCACAAGGTCGAGTTTGCATTCCAACGAACATATAAGGTTTCCATTGCCTTGCCATCAGCCGTTAACACAACAGGTTTAGTTTAAATGGGTAACAGGTTTAAACAGGACAGAGGCGAAACGATTAATTACGCTTACAAGCTACCATGTTGCCATTATGCCTGGCGTCACCTACGCCAATCCTAAATGCTCCCCCATGAGCATCACTACCAGTGTTGTTACTCTTACGAGAATTTCCAGTACTGCCGTCGTCTCCTTGGTTGTTGTCGTCTTGGTTTAACACAGTCAATCCTTGTCGAAGTCACCTTCGTTCCGATACTGTAAGCTACGATTACGAGTACCTTGATGTTGCCGCGACTGTTGCCTCTAAAATTGTTGCCTGTAACGGTGTCCTACGTCCTTTCACCAACAAGGTCCATCTTTTCACATTTCGTGCCACGTCCTAAGGCACTACTCATGGTGCGGGCAGTTACACAGTCCGTTCTATAGTCAATCGTCATCGATTTTGTCCCGATTGGTTCGTAAGAGTCGACTCCCATGAGTCGCTGGCTGGGGTTAAGGATTCGATTGGAGTCAAATCCTTGTTGTCCGTTGCCGGTAACTAGGGTCGTTCAAATGCTGAAGTCGGTAAGGTACTACTTTTACTCTCTTGTCCATCGATCTTGCAAGTTGACTGAGTAACACACGGTATGTCGTGAGAGTGTTGCAGAAGTGATCGCACTTCGGGATCTAAGGCGTCAACACGCTAAGTTCCAGCAAACAAAGATAAGTGAGGAAAGTGTAGTCCAGTCATTTGACGCTGAGCCATCCAACTCAGGGACGTTCGTACTAGCACCTAACATTCTACACAGTTCGCTAGGCGTTCAGATGTGTGATCAGGTGATACTCGATAACATCGAGATTTGTAAGGATTCAGAAAGGAGTGAAAAGGTCACGTTCGAGTAGGAGATAATCACTGCTATGACTCCTATAGACTTGTTACGTTTCACATTGATCAAATAACAGAGCAGAACCCCTTTTTCACTTGTTAAGCCTCACTGGGACTCACATGCACCCCACACTGTTATTATGTGTGCACCCACAATAATATTGTGATTTGCATGCTCATCTTAGCTCCTCCTAACTCATGTCAAATGGTTCCTCAAACTTGAGTAGCAAGCAAAGAACATCACAAAACGCGAGTCATGAATGTCTAAGGAAACACCACACTACCAATCACATAACACATGCAAGTAATGAATTCATACGGTTGTTCCAAACGTGCAATCACATTCAATATCATATGCAAGTGCTCGCTAGTTATGCAGTACAATGAGTAAACGAGAGACGTACCTTGCAGTCTGGAGCTGAGTGTCATGGTCGATTTCGGTACTGTTCGGTTATAGTCTGGTTTTATAAAAACGTTTTAAAACCAAGTTCACTATAACCAGTGGCTCTGATACCAAACTGTCACACCCTCAAATCCCACCTAGGGCATGTCCCTATTAGGTGTGTGACGTTCCAACAACGAGCCACTAATTACATTGAACGCGTACAAGTTTCAAAATAAAATCCTTAATTATTAATAAGAATACCATCATCAAGTTTAAGTGAAAACCAAAGTATTCAGCGGAAGCAAAATTAAACAGTTTCAAAACCAAAGTATAGTCTCAAGAAATCAATAATGTAAATCCATCCAGTCGACCCATGATCATTCCAGCTACTCCAGACAGCAAGTTCCAATGCAAAACATCTAACGACCTACAAGCATGCAAACAAGTGTGTCAGACAACGCTGGTGAGTTCAAAGTTTTGATACCGAGTTTAGTTACCAGTCACATGTGTAAAACAGTTTAATAAGATGATTTGTTGATTTGATGTTTCGTTGTTTTGATGTTGTTATTACTCGATTACCGAATAGCTACAAGATATGTGATTGCCCAACCCCAATGTCTCTGTCAAAACATTGGTCATGCTTTAAGGAAATTAGTTCACGACCGTCCTCCCCGGTACGGTGTGAGGGTGCCAAACCTAATAGCGCTATCAACTAATAACCTCGTTGCCTCCTCGGCAACTGTCGGTAGATGTAAGGGGTCTTACGAGATAGATACTGAGTACAATAACAAACATCCCAATAAACACGCGTTCCTCCCCGGAACGTTACCCGATATCCCTCCCCGGGATGCATGCTTGAGAAAAAGCAGTGAACTCACCTTGGATTGCTCGGTAATGAAATTTATTTAATCTCCGTGGGTCAACCAACCACGTCCTAATCATGGTTATTATTTTAATCAGTTTCGTATTCACGTCTAGTCACATATCTCATCACAAGTTACCCACATAAAATACATACACGTAATGTCACGTAACAAGAAATAGTTGATCACGTAACACTCTTAACCATAGTCATACATTGTAACCATTATATGTACTCAACGCTTGGGTCATATGGAAATCATACCACACAAGACCTAGTTCGCCTTACATATTATAACCATTCGTTGAAACTAAGTTCAAGTACTCATGTCATGCCAAATTAACATATATACTCACATAATCAATCCATTCATAATATATCAGTAGCATGTGTGTGTAATCCAATTTCATAGGTTAATTATATGTGTGACTTATCCTATTATCATAACCTCAATTGTAGAAACGTGTCAACTGCTACTTATCCTAGTAACCAACCCTTGACTTTTGCAACAATCACCACTAACAATCTCAACCTTATATCAATCGGATATTATGAAGGTTCCAAAAATTGAGGTATCAATTCATTATCAATACAAATCTGAATCCTATGCATACAACAGTGATCGGACTAGAAAACGAATCATACAAATCAATTAACCTATCATGAGTTTAACTATACACAGCCATCGCATCATATACAAAAGAAACATGGCAACTTGGTTCGGTTATCTAATATCATCAACGCCATGTATCATTGTTAAATCAACATATATATATATATATATATATATATATATATATATATATATATAACTTGTTAACTCAAGATTATGAATAAACAAGATCATACTTAATTGAATTCATACATCATCACCAAACAATAATCATCCTTCTCATTTAATCATACATATAAACAATATTAGGTGAACATACTAACCAAGAAGATGACAAGATCGGTGCTGATTCGAGAGGGGGGGGGGGGTCTGCTTCCGATTTCGTGCGGTCAGAGGATGGGGTGTGGGGTAGGGTTTCTTTTCTTGTGAGCTACGTCGATTATGGTAGACAACATGCCCATATAAAGTCTTTAATTATTTCGGTTGGGCTTTTGGCTCAATAGGTATGCTTTGGGCTTTCAAGGCTTTGGGCTGCATTAGTTTAAGCAACAGAAACGAAAACGAGGGTGCAGCCCACATAACAAACAGTTAACCCACATGGGTCTTATTCGGCCCAAGCATTAGTTTGACTCGTGTAACTTGGCCTGGAATGAATAGTGTTCGTGCATTGGCCGAAGGGGTGTAACAAGTGCGGTTTAATTATAGTCTAAGGTCCAAACATTCAAACGGTGCTCTCGTTTACAATAAAGTTTAACAAATAACAAGCATTCACGTAGCGTTTGATAAAAAAACGTAGCGTAACAGGAATAATATCAGTTTAGAGTTACGAGGTTTGACGACGCTAACCTTAAAAGTTCGGTTTGTCACAATGCAGCTTTTCTTTCACAGTCCATGCCACGGGATATTGAAGATGCCATTCTAGACTCCAGTTGGGTTCAGGCAATGCAGGAAGAATTATCTCAATTTCGCAAACTCAAAGTCTGGGAGTTAGTAAATTTACCTGACGGAAAGTTTCCGATTGGTACTAAATGGGTCTTTCGTAACAAGATGGATAATCGTGGAGTAGTAATCAAGAACAAGGCCAGATTGGTGGTGCAAGGCTTTCATCAGGAGGAAGGAATTGATTACGAAGAGGTTTTTGCTCCAGTTGCAAGATTGGAGGCAATCCGAATATTCCTGGCATACGCGTCATACAGGAATTTCAAAGTTTTTCAGATGGACGTAAAGAGCGCTTTTCTGTATGGGAAGGTAAAGGAAGAAGTCTACGTGTGTCAGCCTCCAGGCTTTGAAGATCCTCATTTTCCAGGTCACTACTACAAGTTGGACAAAGCACTCTATGGTCTTCACCAAGCTCCACGTGCTTGGTATGAGACTTTGTTAACTTATCTTTTGAAATGTGGATACACAAGAGGAATGATCGACATGACTCTCTTCACCAAAAGAGTAGGAGAAGACGTAATGCTGGTTCAGATTTATGTGGACGATATCATATTCGGGTCAACTAACGAGGAACTGTGTAGAGAATTCGAGTCTATCATGAAGGCAAAGTTTGAAATGAGCATGATGGGAGAGCTGACGTTCTTCTTAGGGCTTGAAGTGAAGCAAAAGGAGGATGGGATTCTCATTCATCAGGCTAAGTACATTCGGGATATTCTCACGAAGTATAACATGAACGACTGTAAAGTTGCCAGCACACCGTTCGCCACTCAGACGGAGCTTACTCTAGATCCTCAAGGAAAACCAGTAAACAAGTCCTTTTACCGCTCCATGATCGGTTCTCTGATGTACCTAACAGCTAGCATGCCTGACATTATGTGGGTTGTCTGTCTCTGTGCTCGCTTTCAGACAAATCCCAAAGAATCACATGAATCTGCTGTGAAACGCATCTTCCGCTATCTCAAAGGAACTCCGAAACTAGGTCCTTGGTATCATAAAGATAGTAATTTTGATCTTATTGCTTATTCTGACAGTGATCATGCAGGTTGTAAAGTAGATCGCAGGTCTGTTTCGGGAGGATGTCAATTCTTGGGAAATCGTCTGATCTCATGGCAAAGCAAGAAACAGACAACTGTGTCGACCTCCACCACTCAAGCAGAATACACCGCGGCCTACAGTTGCTGTTCACAAGTTCTCTGGATACAAAATCAGTTGTTGGATTATGGAATCAACATCATGAAGACTCCTATATTCATCGACAATAAGGCATGTCTGGGAATTGTGAAGAATCCCATCCACCACTCCAGAACAAAGCACATCGAAATTCGAATTCACGCAATTCGAGATGCCTACAAAAAAGGGGTACATTCAAGTGGTGCCAGTGGATACCACACAGCAGCGGGCCGACATTTTCACGAAGGCCTTTGATAAAACCCGATTCAACCAGCTGGTAACCTGGTTGGAAATGGTTAATTTCCTTGAATGGAAATGAATCTTGTGGTCCAAATTGTCCGTAAATACTCTATCTTTTACATTTATAAAAAAACGTTTGTTAATAGTAAAACAAGTACCGTTAAACGTTGCCGCATCCAAAAGATTTTATGAAAAATTAAAATTTCATTTTCGGGCAAATGGACTCTCAAAAATAAAGATTTTAGGGGGATATTGCAGAAAAATCAAAAGTGAGATGCTTGTGTCTGACTCCTGTTAGAGGAAATGATAGAAAATTGCTAACACTTTGCCATTTCTTGAAAAACAGAAAACAAAAAGAAATCGGGGTACCAAGCAACGACATGTCGGTAGATTCAGCAACACCGATGAGTAAACTATTGTTAGGGAGCAAAACATAACGTCCACACAAGGATTCTGGCTTTTCTCAGGCATTACGCATCACAGTGGGTAACACGTTGCGGCATATGGCTTAATGGTCTTAAATCTTGCGTTGATAGATTGCCAAAGTCTGAAATCTCGGGTCTTTATATTGGTATTTCATTCGGGGATATCATTGTTTCTCTTCTGCTGCATCCAGATACATTCTGACCTAGACGCTATGATATCCTTTCCTAATAAGTGCCTTAAAAAATAAGGCCAAACCCTTTCATAATAAGTGCCAAAAATTGGCCAAAACTCTAGATAGATTAGTTTGGTCTCTCTACTGTATGGAAGTACTGACCTGTTCACCAAACTATCTGTCTCAGCCCTCGGTAGTTCTTGGGATCTCTGTTGTACGAAAGTACAGACCTGATTTTCGATCTATCGTAGAAAAGAATGAAAACAATATACTCACCTGTTATGAGGAATCTTTGCGCATACCTTGATCGCGGGGGTATGTCCTGATATGGGACTCACGGGTGTAATGTCTCTATTATCAATAGCTTATGTGGGGGCCATTGAAGACTTGTCAATATTACCGAAAACATGATAAAAGCGCTCTCCGAAGGCATGTTGAAAGAAGGATGCATGGATTTAAGCGGACAAACATACTGGCAGTTTTTCTTGTGCCCTGGTTAGTAAATATTAATAATAATAATAATAATAATAATAATAATAATAATAAATACGAAATTGGCAAGTGTTGGCGATATGATCTTCTGCAGGTAACTCGACGAGCGTCAAATATCCGCTTCAAATGGAACTCCTCCCCAGAGCTGAAAATTCGAAGCTCGGAGTCAAAATGGCCCAAATTTTATCTACTTTGTATATATTTCACAATTTATAATGTTTTAAACCAAAATGGGCATGTTTTTCGAGAAAGTTTGAAATTCACAAGCGAATTTAAAATTTAGGTTTCCGCCATGTACGGGAAATCGTGTATATATACCCCTCAACCGACCTTATTTCAAAACTTTTCAAATATCTTCATCTCTTTCTCTCTAATTTCGTACATCTTTTCAAATATCTTCACAAGATTCATTTTCGCTCAAGTTCATCAGGTAATCTTTGACGTTAATGAACATTTGCATCCCCTACATTTATTGTTTTACGAACTGTTTTGTGTTTGTGTTTGGTTTCGGTTTTCTTCTCTTAGGATTCAAAACTTAAGTCATAAATCAGTAGATGTTAAAACGTTTTAAGAATGTTTAGTCAAGAGATCATCGATTTTTTGTGGTTGTTGACATCTGTTCCAGTCGTTTTGAGATCAAAGATGATCAACCGGTGAAATCAGTTAGGGGTTTAAAGAGGGTTTTTCAAGAAATATTTGATGACAGCGAATTAACGATGAATGTAGCGAACTCAGCGAAATTAACATGGAATCTCAAAAGTCTCGAACGCGAGTTCGAGAAACCAGCAGAATAACCTATTTCACCGGTAATGTGGCCGACACAAGTGTCTTCGCTAAGTTCGCTAGCGAATTTATTTTGAATCATAAAGTTTTTTTTGCGATGATGCTCATGATTCGACATTGTCGTCGGTGAAATTACCGGATCTCGATCACATACATCAGCGAAGACAACCATCCGGGTTTTCAGCGAAATTATCTGTCTATTAATTTTTTTTTTACTTTTTGTAAATATTTTCTTTTAACCTAAATATTTTATTATTTATCCACTAATATTTTTTTCTTTTATTAAACGTAAATATCTTTGTAAATACTGCCTTTATTCATAGTTTTTCTTGTAAATATCCGTTTCTATCTTGAAATTTCTCTCACTTGGCTCGTTTGGTGTTTCAGAAGCAAGATGGTGAAAGTCATCGAATGAGATAAGACATTGAAACACAATCAAAGCATCAATCTCGATCAAGTTCCACAGGATTTTCAGGATGCAGCAAGATGGGTCAGATCGAGCAGAATTGGCTACGTCGTCGAAACAAATGTTAAAGTTTACAGAATCCACATTCAAGAGTTCTGGGAAAATGCGAAGCCTGAAACTATTAACAACGTCAGAGGAATTTCTTCAAAAGTTCGCAACAAACATATTGAAGTGACGGAAGAAAGGATTCGCAAAGTTTTGAAGCTGAAAGATAACGCTCAAGATCCAATCTCATTGAGCAAGGATGACGTTTTGGACGGATTTCGTGGTATGGGGTACGTAGGAGACTTTCGTCAAAAGAAAGAGATCAAGAGAAGTGGACTTACAAGGGATTGGAGGTTCATAGTTCACGTAATTGCTATGTGCTTAGTCCATCGTAAAGGTGGATTTGATGGCCTGAATCTGGAATGGTCGGCAGCAATGCTAAACCTGTGTCTTAATCATAAATTCAACATCTCCGGTCTATTTTTCAATTACATGTTAGAGAATGTAACTGGGGCAACTTGGGCAATGTATCCTAGATTCATTCAGATGCTGATCAATGATCAATATAAAGATCCACCGCATGATGGAAACCTCTACACTTTTCATGTGCCCACAAGTCGTCAGTTCACAGAGATTAAAACAAATGAATGGGTCTTGTTACATACTGGATGTATGCAGTAGAGAGACTGCCATTGGTTAAAGAAGCCTATAGAAAGTACAGAGAAGCCCTTCGAGAAAAGCAACAAAGGATTGCACAAGCTAAAGCTGAGGTAGCAGAAAAGGAAGAACGATCGAAAGGCAAAAGAAAAGGAAAGCAAGTTGCTGAAGATGAGCCCCTGAAGAAGAAAAAGGCATCTGAAAACCCAGAAAGACTCATGGGTGCAAGCTTCAGAGCAGCTGAATCTGAAGAACAGCGTCAACATATCAAAGATATGAAAGAAATCCACGCGTTGCAGCAAAAAGAAAAGAGAGAGAAGAGCCTCAAAAGAAAAGAAATGTCAGAATCTGAAAGGCCTAATACGGTAACAGAGGAAGTACAGTCTCTCGATGATTTTGTTGATACATTGTTAACTGATCCGGATGAAGGTTCAGTAAGCAAGAAAACTCCTCCTAAAAGGAAATCAACAGATGAAGGTCCCTCAATATTTCCTCAAGTTAAACCAACGAGGATCTCAAAGCCTCCAGTGGCTCCACAAAGAGTTCGTCCTTTTCAAGAACATTATGATAAACTCATTAAAGACACTGGTCCATCTGCAGCCAAGGAAATCTGTCTTCTCAAGAACCAAGTAAACGATACAAACATCTTAAGAAAGATGTTAAAGGATCAGCGTAAGAAGAACAAAGAAATGAACGCTTATATGGCCAAGCAATCAAAATTCATCAGATTCCAACAGATGGGGATTGAAAAACTGTATAGAATGATGAGGAGTATGTGTGCAAAGATGGAAATGGAGCCTATGTTCTCTTTCGAGGAAGTTTTCGACTTTGATGCCTTTATAGAAGAAGAAACCACCAGAAAGGCGAAAGAAGCAGAGGCAAAGAAGAAGCGTCTGGAGTCAACTGAAAAGGTGACTGAAGGAGATGAGAGTGAAGAAGAAGAGGTTGATAGGGATGAAATGCCTGCTAGATTCATTGAATGGGGTCTAGAAGAGGAAGTGTTATATGAGCAGGAAGATGGAAAAACTTTCTCTCCCCAGCATCCAGAGTGGTTCAAGAAAGAAATAGAAAAAATCCCTGATTTTTATCAGGTGATAACTGTCGAAAAGACTGAGGCCACCGATAAAATCATCAGCTGGATGTACGACAATCTGAGAGGAATGTTTGTGGTTAAAAGACGAGGCGGCGTGATTCAGTACTTCCATACTGGATTTGATCTCTTTACTCTTCCTAGGTGGGATTTGCGTGAGCTTGGCCGTCTGGATATTTTAAATCCACAAGATAGAAGCATTGGCGGGGATTTTGAGCGCCTGATTGCTAAGGAATATAACAAGGGTTTCCCAAACCACAGGCCACAGCGTCCAAGACGGAGAGTGTCCAAAACAACTAGGGATCCGGTTACTGGAAAGGGAAAGGTGACGTGGGTGATTAACCCTGCTAAAATTGTCACGAGAATCAAACTTCCCGAAGAAGTTTCAGTATCCCTCAAAAATTTCAAGAAATGGTTTTACGATAGCAAAACTGGTGAAGCTGTAATCAGATCCAACGAAAACGTGGATATCCGGATCTTGGATCCAATGGACGTGTTTATGTTTGGACTCTCGGATCTAACGGTACTAAATGCATGCCGCATAAACGTTGGAGCTGGAAATGCTAATCTTGAGGAGGCCATGCTATTTCAGCGAGCGGTAGATCGAGCCTGGAAGATAAAGAGAGATATGCTAGATCTCGTAGACAAAATCGAGAAAAGAAAAGAAGCTGAGGAAAAGAAGAAGGAAGCGTGGAAAAAGAAGAAGCATGAAAGGAAGAAAGAAAAGACCTCCGTTTCAACGACAGAGCCCACCACAACCTCCCAGCCAACATCATCACCTCTGGCCTCATCCACATATGAGGCCACTATGGAGGATCCACCAACAAGTGAAGCTGTTACTACTCAAGAATCTCCGGTTGCACCAGTCGAGACTCAAGAACCACCAGAAACGGCAGGGCATGAAGACAACCCTATCGAGCCTGAGAAAATAGCTACAAAGAATCCAGTGGAAACAACAGAAGAATGAGAAGACAAGTATGCAACGATCTAGGGGGGATATTGTTGGAACTTTTGAGATCGTTCATACTTGTACTGGATTAGTTTTATAGTTGTTTGTAGCTAATTTAATAGTATAGTGGCTTATTTTGTAATTTCATGAAACTAGAAATCTTGACTTGGTGTAGTAAAGATTCCAGCATAATTATAATTATGCTGGCAAGTCAGGCACTATATATAGCCCAAGCATTGTAACCTAGCCAAGCTTTTGGCTCTTTGGTGAATGAAGTGTTGTTTACATTAAATCTCTTGATATTGTGCTCAAATCTGTATTCCAAGGTGCTTTATTGATTTATATACTTGTTTGGATTCAATACAACACTTGTTGTATTCATCAATCCATTAGCTTCATCTTCATTCTTGATTATTCTTAACTTTTTCATAGTTCAAACACTTAATCAATAGGTGTTTTGGACTAAAACAACCAACCACTGTGATCCGGATTATTATTGGGATCCACATTCTTGACTGTATATCTCTTAAATATCAACATATACACGTGTGATTTAGTTTACGAAGATTTTTCAATGCCGAGATCCTCGATCAGAGAGTAAAAAAGGCGTAAGGTTCACAATGGTGTAAAATTAAAATGGGATATACCGGGCTAGGATTCGAGTTACAGGAACAAGGGCCAAACCAACCACCCAAGAATGGAATCGTCGAGCGAAAACACTTGGCAACCTCCTAGAAGCAGCTTTTCTTAACACCAGACATTTCTCCATCAATTAGGAATTTGATGCCGTCACTAAACACATTCCTTAAATTGTAGCCATTTGTTGAGTGTTTTTTTTGGTGTCTAATCCGCATATATATCACCATTGCCCTTGATTTTCTTGACTATATATCTTTTAAATATCAACATATACATGTGTGATTTTGTTTACGAAGATTTTTCAATGCCGAGAACCTCGATCAGAGAGTAAAAAATGCGTAAGGTTCACAATGGTGTAAGATTAAAATGGGATATACCGGGCTAGGATTCGAGTTACAGGAACAAGGGCCAAACCAACCACCCAAGAATTGAATCGACGAGCGAAAACACTTGACAACCTCCTAGAAGCAGCTTTTCTTACCACCAGACCTTTCTCCATCAATTAGGAATCTGATGCTGTCACTAAACACATTCCTTAAATTGTAGCCATTTGTTGAGTGTTTTTTTTTTGTGTCTAATCCGCATATATATCACCATTGTCCCTGATTTTCTTGACTGTATATCTCTTAAATGTCAACATATACACGTGTGATTTAGTTTACGAAGATTTTTCAATGCCGAGAACCTCGATCAGAGAGTAAAAAAGGCGTAAGGTTCACAATGGTGTAAAATTTAATTTGGATATACCGGGCTAGGATTCGAGTTACAGGAACAAGGGCCAAACCAACCAGCCAAGAATGGAATCCTCGAGCGAAAACACTTGACAACCTCCTAGAAGCAGCTTTTCTTGCCACCAGACCTTTCTCCATCAATTAGGAATCTGATGCCGTCACTAAACACATTCCTTAAATTGTAGCCATTTGTTGAGTGTTTTTGTTTTTTTTTTGTGTCTAATCCGCATATATATCACCATTGCCCTTGATTTTCTTGACTGTATATCTCTTAAATATCAACATATAGACGTGTGATTTAGTTTGCGAAGATTTTTCAATGCCGAGAACCTCGATCAGAGAGTAAAAAAGGCGAAAGGTTCACAATGGTGTAAAATTAAAATGGGATATACCGGGCTAGGATTTGAGTTACAGGAACAAGGCCCAAACCAAGGACCCAAGAATGGAATGGTCGAGCGAAAACACTTGACAACCTCCTAGAAGCAGCTTTTCTTACCACAACACCTTTCTCCATCAATTAGGAATCTGATGCCGTCACTAAACACATTCCTTAAATTGTAGCCATTTGTTGAGTGTTTCTTTTTTTTTTTTGTCTAATCCGCATATATATCACCATTGCCCTTGATTTTCTTGACGGTATATCTATTAAATATCAACATATACACGTGGGATTTAGTTTAGGAAGATTTTTTAATGCCGAGAACCTTGATCAGAGAGTAAAAAAGGCGTAAGGTTCACAATGGAGTAAAATTAAAATGGGATATACCGGGCTAGGATTCGAGTTACAGGAACAAGGGCCAAACCAACCACCCAAGAATGGAATCGTCGAGCGAAAACACTTGACAACCTCCTAGAAGCAGCTTTTCTTGCCACCAGAGCTTTCTCCATCAATTAGGAATCTGATGTCGTCACTAAATACATTCCTTAAATTGTAGCCATTTGTTGAGTGTTTTTGTTTTTTTTTTGTGTCTAATCCGCATATATATCACCATTGCCCTTGATTTTCTTGACTGTATATCTCTTAAATATCAACATATAGACGTGTGATTTAGTTTGCGAAGATTTTTCAATGCCGAGAACCTCGATCAGAGAGTAAAAAAGGCGAAAGGTTCACAATGGTGTAAAATTAAAATGGGATATACCGGGCTAGGATTCGAGTTACAGGAACAAGGGCCAAACCAAGGACCCAAGAATGGAATGGTCGAGCGAAAACACTTGACAACCTCCTAGAAGCAGCTTTTCTTACCACAACACCTTTCTCCATTAATTAGGAATCTGATGCCGTCACTAAACACATTCCTTAAATTGTAGCCATTTGTTGAGTGTTTCTTTTTTTTTTGTCTAATCCGCATATATATCACCATTGCCCTTGATTTTCTTGACGGTATATCTATTAAATATCAACATATACACATGGGATTTAGTTTAGGAAGATTTTTTAATGCCGAGAACCTTGATCAGAGAGTAAAAAAGGCGTAAGGTTCACAATGGAGTAAAATTAAAATGGGATATACCGGGCTAGGATTCGAGTTACAGGAACAAGGGCCAAACCAACCACCCAAGAATGGAATCGTCGAGCGAAAACACTTGACAACCTCCTAGAAGCAGCTTTTCTTGCCACCAGAGCTTTCTCCATCAATTAGGAATCTGATGTCGTCACTAAATACATTCCTTAAATTGTAGCCATTTGTTGAGTGTTTTTTTTTGTGTCTAATCCACATATATATCACCATTGCCCTTGATTTTTTTGACTGTATATCACTTAAATATCAACATATACACGTGTGATTTAGTTTACAAAGATTTTTCAATGCCAAGAACCTCGATCAGAGAGTAAAAAAGGCATAAGGTTCACAAGGGTGTAAGATTAAAATGGGATATACCAGGCTAGGACTCGAGTTACAGGAACAAGGGCCGAATAAACCACCCAAGAATGGAATCGTCGAGCGAAAACACTTGACAACCTCCTAGAAGCAGCTTTTCTTACCACCAGACCTTTCTCCATCAATTAGGAATCTGATGCCATCACTAAACACATTCCTTAAATTGTAGCCATTTGTTGAGTGTTTTTTTTTGGTGTCTAATCCGCATATATATCACCATTGCCCTTGATTTTCTTGACTGTATATCTCTTAAATATCAACATATACACGTGTGATTTAGTTTACGAAGATTTTTCAATGTCGAGAACCTCGATCAGAAATTAAAAAAGGCGTAAGGTTCACAATGGTGTAAAATTAAAATGGGATATACCGAGCTCTGATTCGAGTTACAGGAACAAGGGCCAAACCAACTACCCAAGAATGGAATCGTCGAGTGAAAACACTTGACAACCTCCTAGAAGCAGCTTTTCTTGCCACCAGACCTTTCTCCATCAATTAGGAATCTGATGCCGTCACTAAACACATTCCTTAAATTGTAGCCATTTGTTGAGTGTTTTTTTTTTGGTGTCTAATCCGAATATATATCACCATTGCCCTTGATTTTCTTGACGGTATAACTCTTAAATATCAACATATACACGTGTGATTTAGTTTATGAAAATTTTTCAATGCCGAGAACCTTGATCAGAGAGTAAAAAAGGCGTAAGGTTCACAATGGTGTAAAATTAAAATGGGATATACTGGGCTAGGATTCGAGTTACAGGAACAAGGGCCAAACCAACCACACAAGAATGGAATCGTCGAGCGAAAACACTTGACAACCTCTTAGAAGCAGCTTTTCTTACCACCAGACCTTTCTCCATCAATTAGGAATCTGATGCCGTCACTAAACACATTTCTGAAATTGTAGCCATTTCTTGAGTGTTTTTTTTTTTTGTCTAATCCGCATAAATATCACCATTGCCCTTGATTTTCTTGACGTTATATCTCTTAAATATCAACATATACACGTGTGATTTAGTTTACGAAGATTTTTCAATGCCGAGAACCATGATCAGAGAGTAAAAAAGGCGTAAGGTTCACTATGGTGTAAATTTAAAATGGTATATATCGGGCTAGGATTCGAGTTACAGGAACAAGGGCCAAACCAACCACCCAAGAATGGAATCGTCGAGCGAAAACACTTGAGAACCTCCTAGAAGCAGCTTTTCTTGCCACCAGACCTTTCATCATCAATTAGGAATCTGATGCCGTCACTAAACACATTCCTTAAATTGTAGCCATTTGTTGAGTGTTTTTTATGGTGTCTAATCCGCATATATATCACCATTGTCCTTGATTTTCTTGACTGTATATCTCTTAAATATCAACATATACACGTGTGATTTAGTTTACGAAGATTTTTCAATGTCGAGAACCTCGATCAAAGAGTAAAAAAGGCGTAAGCTTCACAATGGTGTAAAATTAAAATGGGATATACCGGGCCAGGATTCGAGTTACAGGAACAAGGGCCAAACCAACCACCCAAGAATGGGATCGTCGATCGAAAATACTTGACACCCTCCTTGAAGCAGCTTTTCTTGCCAACAGGCCTTTCTCCATCAATTAGGAATCTGATGCCGTCACTAAACACATTCCTTAAATTGTAGCCATTTGTTGAGTGTTTTTTTTGGTGTCTAATCCGAATATATATCATCATTGCCCTTGATTTTCTTGACTGTATATCTCTTAAATATCAACATATACACGTGTGATTTAGTTTACGAAGATTTTTCAATGCCGAGATCCTCGATCAGAGAGTAAAAAAGGCGTAAGGTTCACAATGGTGTAAAATTTAAATGGGATATACCGGGCTAGGATTCGAGTTACAGGAACAATGGCCAAACCAACCACCCAAGAATGGAATCGTCGAGCGAAAACATTTGACAACCTCCTAGAAGCAACTTTTCTTACCACCAGACCTTTCTCCATCAATTAGGAATCTGATGCCATCACTAAACACATTCCTTAAATTGTAGCCATTTGTTGAGTGTTTTTTTGGTGTCTAATCCGCATATATATCACCATTGCCCTTGATTTTCTTGAATGTATATCTCTTAAATATCAAAATATACACGTGTGATTTAGTTTATGAAGATTTTTCAATGTCGAGAACCTCGATCAGAAATTAAAAAAGGCGTAAGGTTCACAATGGTGTAAAATTAAAATGGGATATACCGGGCTCTGATTCGAGTTACAGGAACAAGGGCCAAACCAACTACCCAAGAATGGAATCGTCGAGTGAAAACACTTGACAACCTCCTAGAAGCAGCTTTTCTTGCCACCAGACCTTTCTCCATCAATTAGGAATCTGATGCCGTCACTAAACACATTCCTTAAATTGTAGCCATTTGTTGAGTGTTTTTTTTATGTCTGATCCGCATATATATCACCATTGCCCTTGATTTTCTTGACTGTATATCTCTTAAATGTCAACATATACACGTGTGATTTAGTTTACGGAGATTTTTCAATGCCGAGAACCTCGATCAGAGAGTAAAAAAGGCGTAAGGTTCACAATGGTGTAAAATTAAAATGAGATATACCGGGCCAGGATTCGAGTTATAGGAACAAGGGCCAAACCAACCACCCAAGAATGGAATCGTTGAGCGAAAACACTTGACAACCTCCTAGAAGCAGCTTTTCTTGCCACCAAACCTTTCACCATCAATTAGGAATCTGATGCTGTCACTAAACACATTCCTTAAATTGTAGCCATTTGTTGATTGTTTTTTTTCTCTAATCCGCATATATATCACCATGGCACTTAAATTTCTTGACTGTATATCTCTTAAATGTCAACATATACACGTCTGATTTAGTTTACGAAGATTTTTCAATGCCGAGAACCTCGATCAGAGAGTAAAAAAGGCATAAGTTTCACAATGGTGTAAAATTAAATTGGGATATACCTGGCTAGGATTCGAGTTACAGGAACAAGGGCCAAACTAACCACCCAAGAATGGAATCGTCGAGCGAAATGTAACACCCCGAAAATTCACGTCCTATAATGTGTTGACACGTGTCATATGTTTGAACGTGTGAAATAATGTTATAAAAGGATTAAAGTTGACAATCATGAAAAGTATGTGAATATACGAGTTCTTAGTGTCAACAGTGAATAAATATATTGTACATTAACCCTACATGATGCTCATACCTTCAAACGAATAAATCATGGATCATACGGAGCTAAATATGAAAGAAAGTGAGATATTACAAACTACAGGGGTTAAATGTGTCAACATGTTTAAGTTATACCTCTGAGTTACCTTTTTACAAACCCGAAGCTTTGTAACAGTTAATTATGCTCACTAGAATGCACGATATAAATTTCATAAAGTTTCGTTATCGTATGAGAATGTTATGACCAAATTCGTATGCGAAGGGTTAAAAGCGTCAACGTTGAAGTTTATGACTTTTCGGGTAACAATAAAGTTAACCGAGGACTAAACAAAGTGGGTAAATGTCTTAAAGCCCTTATAAGTCAGTTTAGAGGGCTCATTTTGCAAAACAAGACGTGAAAGCGACCTTTAGAAGGACCAGGGGCCAAAACTGCAAATAATGGAAAATTGGTTTGGCTGAACCACACATGCTCGCGTAGCGTGAGCCCTAGGCCCTTTGACGTCGCGCTATGCGACGGCCTTATCTGATCAGCCTGCTCCAATTTGGCTGGATTCTTGTCTGCCATAGCCTTGTAGACGACTTTAACTCGATTTTCCTCATCTTGCTTGACCCCTAAACAACCCCTAGGCACTTAGGGACACTTGTGGATGAATTGTGGTCAGTTGTAGACTTAGATGTCAACAATCTATGGTGATTTAAACACTATAAAAGGCCACTAAGTTGCAACAAGTTCTTCACACCTTCCATCTGCACTTTGGAGCATTTCTGGAGCTAACGACTTCTCTCTAAGCTTCACATTTCGTGCATAGGACTTCAGTAGGTTTACTTGTCCTTTCTTAGTTAAGTTTTTGCTTAGTTTAAGCTTAAAAGTCAAACCTTCGTAATTAACGGTTGACTTAACGATTAATCACTAATGGTTCAGTGATTAGTCGAATTGAAAGTAGTTATAAGTTGGTAATTATGTGGGTAATAAACCCTTAAAAGGGTTCCCCCTGATTCCCACTCTAACTAGGTCAAATGTCGGGTCAAACTTGTTATTAAAAAGTCAACAGGATACTTATTTTCTAATTTGTGCATAATTAGAAATGTAGCACACATACAACCTGTTTGATCATTAATATAACTTGGTAATTAGTGTAAGAACATGTCTAAACATGTTCAACCCGACAATTTACTGTTTAGACCCGGTTCGGAACCGAAAGTCGCAAAGCTTTGACTTTTGCTTTGACTTCAGTTCTGACCCGTTTTGGTATGATTTAGAAATACCTTAGAGCTCTATTTGGACCAGGTTACATGCTAGTATAACCCTCTGTGATTATACACCATGGTTCATTAGTTAACCAATTAATACGCATGATTCCGTTAATTGCTCATATGTTGACCATTATGCCCTTTTCACCTTAAAACGTGATTTTTGAAAATGTAAAAGAGTAGAAACTTTAATTACTGATATATAAACTTGCACCCAAAATTTGACATCAGTTGGAGGTATAGATTGAGAGTTATGCTCATTAGCGTAAATTGAAAGCTTTATGTTAATTAAACGGCGTAATTAACATATAGCCTAGTTAAGCCTACTTTTTTATATCAAATTTATTACCCACTGATGTAATATATTATTTTGGGATTTTTTGAAGATTTTTAATTAATTTTAGGCTGAGCATAACTTATAGTCATAGGCTTAATCCGGTAATTGTCGGTTTTGCCCTTACGGGCTATAAAATGAGTTTTACATATCTAATCGACTCCAAACCTTTCGCTACTGAATACATATGATAAATAAATTATTTTAAGCCTTCTGGAATAATAAAAATATCAGTTTTCTATATAGAACCCGGAAACGGCTTCTAATCGCCTTATTAAGCGTTTTAACGCATAGTATGAACTAGAACTATTTTAAACATACAAGGGTTGATACCTACTGATATTTTAGGTAAATTATAATATTTTAACAGTAAGCAAAAGTTGTTAAACTCAGACTTCAGTTTTGAGCTTTACGGCTTATGTGAAATTACCAAAATGCCCCTACGGTGCATAGTTTGGTTATAATTGATAAATTTCACATATATACTTTACCCTACTGTTATAACTTATTAAATTGAGTATTTTTGCTGATTACATCAGACCTGTAACTCAGGATAATACTTAAACTCTTTTATAACCTTGTAAATGACCAAACTACCCCTACGGGGCATAGTTTGTGTTTAAATTCGTTTCGGGCATAATAAAAGACATCTTACTGATGTCACAACATATTTGAAGCATATTAACTTAGGAAACCTGTATATGGCTCTTACGGATACCCGTTACGCTTATTACGCGTTCGGTTCGGTTTATGTAACTAGTTTACATAAATTAGCCGAAGTGGGTCAAACCTTATCGGTTTTATCTCAAAATCCAGAATGTGTATGAAATACCCATATTAAGCAAGTCTCTGAACTTGTCGGGTCTAAATCACATTCTATCCGGTCTTCGCTTAATCGTGCGTACGAACCGTATCTTTGAAACTAACCGGTCTAAGCTTAAGCTTAATTAAAGACCCGTTAGGATTCTAATAGGTTATTATAAACCTTCGTTCCAGATTAGGAGGACCAGTAAAAGCTACTTGCATTTGCTTATTGTGATTATTACTTGCTCAGGTAAATACTTTTAACTTATTTTCCCTATACGGGCTTGGGTTACGGTATATAAAATACCGCTTGGTCGGGCATCAAATCTTCCATCGTTTGGTGGTTAATTGAATAATTTGATCCGCCCGTTTAAAAAGTTTTGTTTACTTAAAAGCCTTTGGGGGGTTAATGACCATGTCCCGGATATCCCTGGCATCATTTTACGAAATGGCCACGACTTAAGCGCGGGGTGTAGGCGTACACCCGTCAGTGCATAAAAGAATAATGTGGTGTGTCTATTGATCTTTAACCCGGACACGATCCGGGCTACTGAAGGCATAAGGAACATGTAATTCGTTCACAAGATTATATATATTTAAATAATTATCCCAAGTAATAAAATGTTTATGCCACGTGCATCCAAACAAATTTTTAATCATTTTAAAATGAGTCAGTTGATTGTATTTACCAGTGTAAACTGACGTATTTTCCCAAAAAGATTAAATGCAGGTACCAACCGTAATTGGCTGGATATTCTCCTTAGCATCAATAAAGAGTCTCGCAAGCTTAAGATGCCTAAAGTCTGTTGAACTATTGTTTCCATTTTATTTTCGATCCGTCTGTGGATAAACAATCGACTGTTGTGATACTTGATATTACAATACTATATTCGGTTGAAAGATATATTTCAATTTCTTCCGCTGTGCATATTAAATATTGTGTTGTTTGACTATTGTGTTGCCAACCAGGTCACGATACTCCCCACCGGGCCCACCGGTGATACGTGGAAACCGGGGTGTGACACGAAAACACTTGACAACCTCCTAGAAGCAGCTTTTCGTGCCACCAGACCTTTCTCCATCAATTAGGAATCTGATGCCGTCACTAAACACATTCCTTAAATTGTAGCCATTTGTTGAGTGTTTTTTTTGGTGTCTAATCCGCATATATATATCACCATTGCCCTTGATTTTCTTGACTGTATATCTCTTAAATGTCAACATATACACGTGTGATTTAGTTTATGAAGATTTTAAATGCCGAGATCCTCTATCAGAGAGTAAAAAAGGCGTAAGGTTCACAATGGTGTAAAATTAAAATGGGATATACCGGGCTAGGATTCGAGTTACAGGAACAAGGGCCAAACCAACCACCCAAGGATGGAATCGTCGAGCGAAAACACTTGACAACCCCCTAGAAGTAGCTTTTCTTACCACCAGACCTTTCTCCATCAATCAATTAGGAATTTGATGCCGTCAATAAACACATTCCTTAAATTGCAGCCATTTGTTGAGTGTTTTTTTTGGTGTCTAATCCGCATAAATATCACCATTGCCCTTGATTTTCATGACTGTATATCTCTTAAATGTCAACATATACACGTGTGATTTAGTTTACGAAGATTTTTCAATGCTGAGAACCTCAATCAGAGAGTAAAAAAAGGCGTAAGGTTCACAATGGTGTAAAATTAAAATGGGATATACTGGGCTAGGATTCGAGTTATAGGAACTAGGGTTAAACCAACCACCCAAGAACGGAATCGTAGAGCGAAAACACTTGACAACCTCCTAGAAGCAACTTTTCTTGCCACCAGACCTTTATCCATTAATTATGAATCTGATGCCGTCACTAAACACATTCCTTAAATTGTAGCCATTTGTTGAGTGTTTTTTTTTGCTGTCTAATCCGCATATATATCACCATTACCCTTGATTTTCTTGACTGTATATCTCTTAAATGTCAACATATACACGTGTGATTTAGTTTATGAAGATTTTTCAATGCTGAGAACCTCGATCAGAGAGTAAAAAAAGCGTAAGGTTCACAATGGTGTAAAATTAAAATGGGATATATCGGGCTAGGATTCGAGTTACAGGAACAAGGGCCAAACCAACCACCCAAGAATGGAATCGTTGAGCGAAAACACTTGACAACCTCCTAGAAGCAGCTTTTCTTGCCACCAGACATTTCTCCATCAATTAGGAATCTGATGTCGTCACTAAACACATTCCTTAAATTGTAGCCATTTGTTGAGTGTTTTTTTTTTTGTGTCTAATCCGCATATATATTACCATTCCCCTTAATTTTCTTGACTGTATATCTCTTAAATGTCAACATATACACGTGTGATTTAGTTTACGAATATTTTTCAATGCCGAGAACCTCGATCAGAGAGGAAAAAAGTCATAAGGTTCACAATTGTGTAAAATTAAAATGGGTTATACCGGGATAGGATTCGAGTTACAGGAACAAGGGCCAAACCAACCACCCAAGAATGGAATCGTCGAGCGAAAACACTTGACAACCACCTTGAAGCAGCTTTTCTTTCCACCAGACCTTTCTCCATGAATTAGGAATCTGATGTCGTCACTAAACACATTCCTTAAATTGTAGCCATTTGTTGAGTTTTTTTTTTTGTGTCTAATCCGCATATATATTACCATTGCCCTTAATTTTCTTGACTGTATATCTCTTAAATGCAACATATACACGTCTGATTTAGTTTTCGAATATTTTTCAATGCCGAGAACCTCGATCAGAGAGTAAAAAAGGCATAAGGTTCACAATTGCGTAAAATTAAAATGGGATATACCGGGCTAGGATTCGAGTTAGAGGACCAAGGGCCAAACCAACCACCCAAGAATGGAATCGTCGAGCGAAAACACTTGACATCCTCCTAGAAGCAGCTTTTCTTACAACCAGAACTTTCTCCATCATTTAGGAATCTGATGCCGTCACTAAACACATCCCTTAAATTGTAGCCATTTGTTGAGTTGTTTTTTTTTTGGTGTCTAATCCGCATATATGTCACCATTGCCCTTGATTTTCTTGACTGTATATCTCTTAAATATCAACATATACACGTGTGATTTAGTTTACGAAGATTTTTCAATGCCGAGAACCTCGATTAGAGAGTAAAAATGCGTAAGGTTCACAATGGTGTAAAATTAAAAAGGGATATACAGGGCTAGGATTCGAGTTACATGAACAAGGGCCAAACCAACCACCCAAGAATGGAATCGTCAAGCGAAAACACTTGACAACCTCCTAGAAGCAGCTTTTCTTACCACCAGACCTTTCTCCATCAATTAGGAATATGATGCCGTCACTAAACACATTCCTTAAATTGTAGCCATTTGTTGAGTCTTTTTTTTGTGTCTAATCCGCATATATATCACCATTGCCATTGATTTTCTTGACTGTATACCTCTTAAATGTCAACATATACACGTGTGATTTAGTTTACGGAGATTTTTCAATGCCAAGAACCTCGATCAGAGAGTAAAAAAGGCGTAAGGTTCACAATGGTGTAAAATTAAAATGGGATATACCGGGCTAGGATTCGAGTGACGGGAACAAGGGCCAAACCAACCACCCAAGAATGGAATCGTCAAACGAAAACACTTGACAACCTCCTAGAAGCAGCTTTTCTTGCCACCAGACATTTCTCTATCAATTATGAATCTGATGCCGTCACTAAACAAATTCCTTAAATTGTAGCCATTTGTTGAGTGTTTTTTTTGGTGTCTAATCCGCATATATATCACCATTGCCCTTGATTATCTTGACTGTATATCTCTTAAATATCAACATATACACGTGTGATTTAGCTTACCAAGATTTTTCAATGCTGAGAACCTCGATCAGAGAGTAAAAAAGGCGTAAGGTTCACAATGGTGTAAAATTAAAATGGGATATACCGAGCTAGGATTCGAGTTACAGGAACAAGGGCCAAACCAACCACCCAAGAGTGGAATCGTCGAGCGAAAACACTTGACAACCTCCTAGAAGCAGCTTTTCTTTCCACCAGACCTTTCTCCATCAATTAGGAATCTGATGTCGTCACTAAACACATTCCTTAATCTGTAGCCATTTGTTGAGTTATTTTTTTGGTGTCTAATCCGCATATATATCAGCAGTTCCCCTGATTTTCTTGACTGTATATCTCTTAAATGTCAACATATACACGTGTGATCTCGTTTACGAAGATTTTTCAATGCCAAGAACCTCGATCAGAGAGTAAAAAAGGCGTAAGGTTCACAATGGTGTAAGATTAAAATGGGATATACCGGGCTAGGATTCGTGTTACAGGAACAAGGGCCAAACCAACCACCCAAGAATGGAATCGTCGAGCGAAAACACTTGATAGCCTCCTAGAAGCAGCTTTTCTTACCACCAGACCTTTCTCCATCAATTAGGAATCTGATGACGTCACTAAACACATTCCTTAAAATGTAGCCATTTGTTGAGTCTTTTTTTTCCTGTCTAATCCGCATATATATCACCATTGCCCTTGATTTTCTTGACTGTATATCTCTTAAATATCAACATATACACGTGTGATTTAGTTTAAGAAGATTTTTCAATGCCGAGAACCTCGATCAGAGAGTAAAAAAGGCCTAAGGTTCACAATGGTGTAAAATTAAAATGGGATATACCGAGCTAGGATTCGAGTTACAGGAACAAGGGCCAAACCAACCACCCAAGAATGGAATCGTCGAGCGAAAACACTTGACAACCTCCTAGAAGCAGCTTTTCTTGCCACCAGACCTTTCTCTATCAATTAGGAACCTGATGCCGTCACTAAACAAATTCCTTAAATTGTAGCCATTTGTTGAGTGTTTTTTTTTGGTGTCTAATCCGCATATATATCACCATTGCCCTTGATTTTCTTGACTGTATATCTCTTAAATGTCAACATATACTCGTGTGATTTAGTTTACGAAGATTTTTCAGTGCCGAGAACCTCAATCAGAGAGTAAAAAAGGCGTAAGTTTCACAATGGTGTAAAATTAAAAGGGGATATACCGGGCTAGGATTCAAGTTACAGGAACAAGGGCCAAACCAACCTCCCAAGAATGGAATCGTCGAGCGAAAACACTTGACAACCTCCAAGAAGCAGCTTTTCTTGCCACCAGACCTTTCTCTATCAATTAGGAATCTGATGCCGTCACTAAACAAATTCCTTAAATTGTAGCCATTTGTTGAGTGTTTTTTTTGTGTAGTCCTCATATATATCACCATTGCCCTTGATTATCTTGACTGTATATCTCTTAAATATCAACATATACACGTGTGATTTAGTTTACGAAGATTTTTCAATGCTGAGAACCTCGATCAGAGAGTAAAAAAGGCGTAAGGTTCTTAATGGTGTAAAATTAAAATGGGATATACCGAGCTAGGATTCGAGTTACAGGAACAAGGGCCAAACCAACCACCCAAGAATGGAATCGTCGAGCGAAAACACTTGACAACCTCCTAGAAGCACCTTTTCTTGCCACCAGACCTTTCTCTATCAATTAGGAATCTGATGCCGTCACTAAACAAATTTCTTAAATTGTAGCCATTTGTTGAGTGTTTTTTTTTTGTGTCTAATCCGCATATATATCACCATTGCCCTTGATTTTCTTGACTGTGTATCTCTTAAATGTCAACATATACTCGTGTGATTTAGTTTACGAAGATTTTTCAATGCCGAGAACCTCGATCAGAGGGTAAAAAAGGCGAAAGGTTCACAATGGTGTAAAATTAAAAGGGGATATACCGGGCTAGGATTCAAGTTACAGGAACAAGGGCCAAACCAACCTCCCAAGAATGGAATCGTCGAGCAAAAACACTTGACAACCTCCAAGAAGCAGCTTTTCTTACCACCAGACATTTCTCCATCAATTAGGAATCTGATGCAGTCACTAAACACATTCCTTAAATTGTAGCCATTTGTTGAGTGTTTTTTTGGCGTCTAATCCGCATATATATCACCACTGCCCTTGATTTTCTTAACTGTATATCTCCTAAATGTCAACATATACATGTGTGATTTAGTTTACGAAGATTTTTAATGCCGAGAACCTCGATCAGAGAGTAAAAAAGGTGTAAGGTTCATAATGGTGTAAAATTAAAATGGGATATACCGGGCTAGGATTCGTTTACAGGAACACGGGCCAAACCAACCACCCAAGAATGGAATCGTCGAGCGAAAACACTTGACAACCTCCTAGAAGCAACTTTTCTTGCCACCAGACCTTTCTCCATCAATTAGGAATATGATGCCGTCACTAAACACATTCCTTAAATTGTAGCCATTTGTTGATTGTTTTTTTTTTGGTGTCTAATCCGCATATATATCACCATTGCCCTTGATTTTCTTGACTGTATAACTCTTAAATATCAACATATACACATGTGATTTAGTTTACGAAGATTTTTCAATGCCGAGAACCTCGATCAGAGAGTAAAAAAGTCGTAAGGTTCACAATGGTATAAAATTAAAATGGGATATACCGGGCTAATATTCGAGTTACAGGAACAAGGGCCTAACCAAACACCCAAGAATGGAATGGTCGAGCGAAAACACTTAACAACCTCCTAGAATCAGCTTTTCTTACCACCAGACTTTTCTCCATCAGTTAGGAATCTGATGTCATCACTAAACACATTCCTTAAATTGTAGTCATTTTTGAGTGTTTTTTTTTTGGTGTCTAATCCGCATATATATCACCATTGCCCTTGATTTTCTTGACTGTATATCTCTTAAATGTCAACATATACACGTGTGATTTAGTTTACGAAGATTTTTCAATGCCGAGAACCTCGATCAGAGAGTAAAAAAGGCGTAAGGTTCACAATGGTATAAAATTAAAATGGGATATACCGGGCTAATATTCGAGTTACAGGAACAAGGGCCAAACCAAACACCCAAGAATGGAATGGTCGAGCGAAAACACTTGATAACCTCCTAGAAGCAGATTTTCTTACCACCAGACTTTTCTCCATCAGTTAGGAATCTGATGTCATCACTAAACACATTCCTTAAATTGTAGTCATTTTTGAGTGTTTTTTTTTTTTGGTGTCTAATCCGCATATATATCACCATTTCCCTTGATTTTCTTGACTGTATATCTCTTAAATGTCAACATATACACGTGTGATTTAGTTTACGAAGATTTTTCAATGCCGAGAACCTCGATCAGAGAGTAAAAAAGGCATAAGGTTCACAATGGTGTAAAATTAAAATGGGATATACCGGGTTAGGATTCGAGTTACAGAAACAAGGGCCAAACCAACCACCCAAGAATGGAATCGTTGAGCGAAAACACTTGACAACCTCCTAGAAGCAGCTTTTCTTGCCACCAGACCTTTCTCCATCAATTAGGAATCTGATGCCGTCACTAAACACATTCCTTAAATTGTAGCCATTTGTTGAGTGTTTTTTTTTGTGTCTAATCCGCATATATATCACCATTGCCCTTGATTTTCTTGACTGTATATCTCTTAAATGTCAACATATACTCGTGTGATTTAGTTTACGAAGATTTTTCAGTGCCGAGAACCTCGATCAGAGAGTAAAAAAGGCGAAAGGTTCACAATGGTTTAAAATTAAAAGGGGATATACCGGGCTAGGATTCAAGTTACAGGAACAAGGGCCAAACCAACCTCCCAAGAATGGAATCGTCGAGCGAAAACACTTGACAACCTCCTAGAAGCAGCTTTTCTTGCCACCAGACCTTTCTCTATCAATTAGGAATCTGATGCCGTCACTAAACAAATTCCTTAAATTCTAGCCATTTGTTGAGTGTTTTTTTTGGTGTCTAATCCGCATATATATCACCATTGCCCTTGATTTTCTTGACTGTATATCTCTTAAATGTCAACATATACTCGTGTGATTTAGTTTACGAAGATTTTTCAGTGCCGAGAACCTCGATCAGAGAGTAAAAAAGGCGAAAGGTTCACAATGGTGTAAAATTAAAAGGGGATATACCGGGCTAGGATTCAAGTTACAGGAACAAGGGCCAAACCAACCTCCCAAGAATGGAATCGTCGAGCAAAAACACTTGACAACCTCCAAGAAGCAGCTTTTCTTACCACCAGACATTTCTCCATCAATTAGGAATCTGATGCAGTCATTAAACACATTCCTTAAATTGTAGCCATTTGTTGAGTGTTTTTTTTGGCGTCTAATCCGCATATATATCACCACTGCCCTTGATTTTCTTAACTGTATATTTCCTAAATGTCAACATATACACGTGTGATTTAGTTTACGAAGATTTTTAATGCCGAGAACCTCGATCAGAGAGTAAAAAAGGCGTAAGGTTCACAATGGTGTAAAATTAAAATGGGATGTACCGTGCTAGGATTCGAGTTACAGGAACAAGGGCCAACCCAACCACTCAAGAATGGAATCGACGAGCGAAAACACTTGACAACCTCCTAGAAGCAGCTCTTCTTACCACCAGACCTTTCTCCATCAATTAAGAATCTGATGCTGTCACTAAACACATTCCTTAAATTGTAGCCATTTGTTAAGTGTTTTTTTTTGTGTCTAATATGCATATATATCACCATTTCCCTTGATTTTCTTGACTGTATATCTCTTAAATATCAACATATACATGTGTGATTTAGTTTACGAAGATTTTTAAATGTCAAGAACCTCGATCAGAGAGTAAAAAAGGTGTAAGGTTCATAATGGTGTAAAATTAAAATGGGATATACCGGGCTAGGATTCGTTTACAGGAACACGGGCCAAACCAACCACCCAAGAATGGAATCGTCGAGCGAAAACACTTGACAACCTCCTAGAAGCAACTTTTCTTGCCACCAGACCTTTCTCCATCAATTAGGAATCTGATGCCGTCACTAAACACATTCCTTAAATTGTAGCCATTTGTTGAGTGTTTTTTTTTGGTGTCTAATCCGCATATATATCACCATTGCCCTTGATTTTCTTGACTGTATAACTCTTAAATATCAACATATACACATGTGATTTAGATTACGAAGATTTTTCAATGCCGAGAACCTCGATCAGAGAGTAAAAAAGTCGTAAGGTTCACAATGGTATAAAATTAAAATGGGATATACCGAGCTAATATTCGAGTTACAGGAACAAGGGCCAAACCAAACACCCAAGAATGGAATCGTCGAGCGAAAACACTTGATAGCCTCCTAGAAGCAGCTTTTCTTACCACCAGACCTTTCTCCATCAATTAGGAATCTGATGACGTCACTAAACACATTCCTTAAAATGTAGCCATTTGTTGAGTCTTTTTTTTCCTGTCTAATCCGCATATATATCACCATTGCCCTTGATTTTCTTGACTGTATATCTCTTAAATATCAACATATACACGTGTGATTTAGTTTAAGAAGATTTTTCAATGCCGAGAACCTCGATCAGAGAGTAAAAAAGGCCTAAGGTTCACAATGGTGTAAAATTAAAATGGGATATACCGAGCTAGGATTCGAGTTACAGGAACAAGGGCCAAACCAACCACCCAAGAATGGAATCGTCGAGCGAAAACACTTGACAACCTCCTAGAAGCAGCTTTTCTTGCCACCAGACCTTTCTCTATCAATTAGGAACCTGATGCCGTCACTAAACAAATTCCTTAAATTGTAGCCATTTGTTGAGTGTTTTTTTTTTGTGTCTAATCCGCATATATATCACCATTGCCCTTGATTTTCTTGACTGTATATCTCTTAAATGTCAACATATACTCGTGTGATTTAGTTTACGAAGATTTTTCAGTGCCGAGAACCTCAATCAGAGAGTAAAAAAGGCGTAAGTTTCACAATGGTGTAAAATTAAAAGGGGATATACCGGGCTAGGATTCAAGTTACAGGAACAAGGGCCAAACCAACCTCCCAAGAATGGAATCGTCGAGCGAAAACACTTGACAACCTCCAAGAAGCAGCTTTTCTTGCCACCAGACCTTTCTCTATCAATTAGGAATCTGATGCCGTCACTAAACAAATTCCTTAAATTGTAGCCATTTGTTGAGTGTTTTTTTTGTGTAGTCCTCATATATATCACCATTGCCCTTGATTATCTTGACTGTATATCTCTTAAATATCAACATATACACGTGTGATTTAGTTTACGAAGATTTTTCAATGCTGAGAACCTCGATCAGAGAGTAAAAAAGGCGTAAGGTTCTTAATGGTGTAAAATTAAAATGGGATATACCGAGCTAGGATTCGAGTTACAGGAACAAGGGCCAAACCAACCACCCAAGAATGGAATCGTCGAGCGAAAACACTTGACAACCTCCTAGAAGCACCTTTTCTTGCCACCAGACCTTTCTCTATCAATTAGGAATCTGATGCCGTCACTAAACAAATTTCTTAAATTGTAGCCATTTGTTGAGTGTTTTTTTTTTGTGTCTAATCCGCATATATATCACCATTGCCCTTGATTTTCTTGACTGTGTATCTCTTAAATGTCAACATATACTCGTGTGATTTAGTTTACGAAGATTTTTCAATGCCGAGAACCTCGATCAGAGGGTAAAAAAGGCGAAAGGTTCACAATGGTGTAAAATTAAAAGGGGATATACCGGGCTAGGATTCAAGTTACAGGAACAAGGGCCAAACCAACCTCCCAAGAATGGAATCGTCGAGCAAAAACACTTGACAACCTCCAAGAAGCAGCTTTTCTTACCACCAGACATTTCTCCATCAATTAGGAATCTGATGCAGTCACTAAACACATTCCTTAAATTGTAGCCATTTGTTGAGTGTTTTTTTTGGCGTCTAATCCGCATATATATCACCACTGCCCTTGATTTTCTTAACTGTATATCTCCTAAATGTCAACATATACATGTGTGATTTAGTTTACGAAGATTTTTAATGCCGAGAACCTCGATCAGAGAGTAAAAAAGGTGTAAGGTTCATAATGGTGTAAAATTAAAATGGGATATACCGGGCTAGGATTCGTTTACAGGAACACGGGCCAAACCAACCACCCAAGAATGGAATCGTCGAGCGAAAACACTTGACAACCTCCTAGAAGCAACTTTTCTTGCCACCAGACCTTTCTCCATCAATTAGGAATATGATGCCGTCACTAAACACATTCCTTAAATTGTAGCCATTTGTTGATTGTTTTTTTTTTGGTGTCTAATCCGCATATATATCACCATTGCCCTTGATTTTCTTGACTGTATAACTCTTAAATATCAACATATACACATGTGATTTAGTTTACGAAGATTTTTCAATGCCGAGAACCTCGATCAGAGAGTAAAAAAGTCGTAAGGTTCACAATGGTATAAAATTAAAATGGGATATACCGGGCTAATATTCGAGTTACAGGAACAAGGGCCTAACCAAACACCCAAGAATGGAATGGTCGAGCGAAAACACTTAACAACCTCCTAGAATCAGCTTTTCTTACCACCAGACTTTTCTCCATCAGTTAGGAATCTGATGTCATCACTAAACACATTCCTTAAATTGTAGTCATTTTTGAGTGTTTTTTTTTTGGTGTCTAATCCGCATATATATCACCATTGCCCTTGATTTTCTTGACTGTATATCTCTTAAATGTCAACATATACACGTGTGATTTAGTTTACGAAGATTTTTCAATGCCGAGAACCTCGATCAGAGAGTAAAAAAGGCGTAAGGTTCACAATGGTATAAAATTAAAATGGGATATACCGGGCTAATATTCGAGTTACAGGAACAAGGGCCAAACCAAACACCCAAGAATGGAATGGTCGAGCGAAAACACTTGATAACCTCCTAGAAGCAGATTTTCTTACCACCAGACTTTTCTCCATCAGTTAGGAATCTGATGTCATCACTAAACACATTCCTTAAATTGTAGTCATTTTTGAGTGTTTTTTTTTTTTGGTGTCTAATCCGCATATATATCACCATTTCCCTTGATTTTCTTGACTGTATATCTCTTAAATGTCAACATATACATGTGTGATTTAGTTTACGAAGATTTTTCAATGCCGAGAACCTCGATCAGAGAGTAAAAAAGGCATAAGGTTCACAATGGTGTAAAATTAAAATGGGATATACCGGGTTAGGATTCGAGTTACAGAAACAAGGGCCAAACCAACCACCCAAGAATGGAATCGTTGAGCGAAAACACTTGACAACCTCCTAGAAGCAGCTTTTCTTGCCACCAGACCTTTCTCCATCAATTAGGAATCTGATGCCGTCACTAAACACATTCCTTAAATTGTAGCCATTTGTTGAGTGTTTTTTTTTTGTGTCTAATCCGCATATATATCACCATTGCCCTTGATTTTCTTGACTGTATATCTCTTAAATGTCAACATATACTCGTGTGATTTAGTTTACGAAGATTTTTCAGTGCCGAGAACCTCGATCAGAGAGTAAAAAAGGCGAAAGGTTCACAATGGTTTAAAATTAAAAGGGGATATACCGGGCTAGGATTCAAGTTACAGGAACAAGGGCCAAACCAACCTCCCAAGAATGGAATCGTCGAGCGAAAACACTTGACAACCTCCTAGAAGCAGCTTTTCTTGCCACCAGACCTTTCTCTATCAATTAGGAATCTGATGCCGTCACTAAACAAATTCCTTAAATTCTAGCCATTTGTTGAGTGTTTTTTTTGGTGTCTAATCCGCATATATATCACCATTGCCCTTGATTTTCTTGACTGTATATCTCTTAAATGTCAACATATACTCGTGTGATTTAGTTTACGAAGATTTTTCAGTGCCGAGAACCTCGATCAGAGAGTAAAAAAGGCGAAAGGTTCACAATGGTGTAAAATTAAAAGGGGATATACCGGGCTAGGATTCAAGTTACAGGAACAAGGGCCAAACCAACCTCCCAAGAATGGAATCGTCGAGCAAAAACACTTGACAACCTCCAAGAAGCAGCTTTTCTTACCACCAGACATTTCTCCATCAATTAGGAATCTGATGCAGTCATTAAACACATTCCTTAAATTGTAGCCATTTGTTGAGTGTTTTTTTTGGCGTCTAATCCGCATATATATCACCACTGCCCTTGATTTTCTTAACTGTATATCTCCTAAATGTCAACATATACACGTGTGATTTAGTTTACGAAGATTTTTAATGCCGAGAACCTCGATCAGAGAGTAAAAAAGGCGTAAGGTTCACAATGGTGTAAAATTAAAATGGGATGTACCGTGCTAGGATTCGAGTTACAGGAACAAGGGCCAACCCAACCACTCAAGAATGGAATCGACGAGCGAAAACACTTGACAACCTCCTAGAAGCAGCTCTTCTTACCACCAGACCTTTCTCCATCAATTAAGAATCTGATGCTGTCACTAAACACATTCCTTAAATTGTAGCCATTTGTTAAGTGTTTTTTTTTGTGTCTAATATGCATATATATCACCATTTCCCTTGATTTTCTTGACTGTATATCTCTTAAATATCAACATATACATGTGTGATTTAGTTTACGAAGATTTTTAAATGTCAAGAACCTCGATCAGAGAGTAAAAAAGGTGTAAGGTTCATAATGGTGTAAAATTAAAATGGGATATACCGGGCTAGGATTCGTTTACAGGAACACGGGCCAAACCAACCACCCAAGAATGGAATCGTCGAGCGAAAACACTTGACAACCTCCTAGAAGCAACTTTTCTTGCCACCAGACCTTTCTCCATCAATTAGGAATCTGATGCCGTCACTAAACACATTCCTTAAATTGTAGCCATTTGTTGAGTGTTTTTTTTTGGTGTCTAATCCGCATATATATCACCATTGCCCTTGATTTTCTTGACTCTATAACTCTTAAATATCAACATATACACATGTGATTTAGATTACGAAGATTTTTCAATGCCGAGAACCTCGATCAGAGAGTAAAAAAGTCGTAAGGTTCACAATGGTATAAAATTAAAATGGGATATACCGGGCTAATATTCGAGTTACAGGAACAAGGGCCTAACCAAACACCCAAGAATGGAATGGTCGAGCGAAAACACTTAACAACCTCCTAGAATCAGCTTTTCTTACCACCAGACTTTTCTCCATCAGTTAGGAATCTGATGTCATCACTAAACACATTCCTTAAATTGTAGTCATTTTTGAGTGTTTTTTTTTTGGTGTCTAATCCGCATATATATCACCATTGCCCTTGATTTTCTTGACTGTATATCTCTTAAATGTCAACATATACACGTGTGATTTAGTTTACGAAGATTTTTCAATGCCGAGAACCTCGATCAGAGAGTAAAAAAGGCGTAAGGTTCACAATGGTATAAAATTAAAATGGGATATACCGGGCTAATATTCGAGTTACAGGAACAAGGGCCAAACCAAACACCCAAGAATGGAATGGTCGAGCGAAAACACTTGATAACCTCCTAGAAGCAGATTTTCTTACCACCAGACTTTTCTCCATCAGTTAGGAATCTGATGTCATCACTAAACACATTCCTTAAATTGTAGTCATTTTTGAGTGTTTTTTTTTTTTGGTGTCTAATCCGCATATATATCACCATTTCCCTTGATTTTCTTGACTGTATATCTCTTAAATGTCAACATATACACGTGTGATTTAGTTTACGAAGATTTTTCAATGCCGAGAACCTCGATCAGAGAGTAAAAAAGGCATAAGGTTCACAATGGTGTAAAATTAAAATGGGATATACCGGGTTAGGATTCGAGTTACAGAAACAAGGGCCAAACCAACCACCCAAGAATGGAATCGTTGAGCGAAAACACTTGACAACCTCCTAGAAGCAGCTTTTCTTGCCACCAGACCTTTCTCCATCAATTAGGAATCTGATGCCGTCACTAAACACATTCCTTAAATTGTAGCCATTTGTTGAGTGTTTTTTTTTTGTGTCTAATCCGCATATATATCACCATTGCCCTTGATTTTCTTGACTGTATATCTCTTAAATGTCAACATATACTCGTGTGATTTAGTTTACGAAGATTTTTCAGTGCCGAGAACCTCGATCAGAGAGTAAAAAAGGTGAAAGGTTCACAATGGTTTAAAATTAAAAGGGGATATACCGGGCTAGGATTCAAGTTACAGGAACAAGGGCCAAACCAACCTCCCAAGAATGGAATCGTCGAGCGAAAACACTTGACAACCTCCTAGAAGCAGCTTTTCTTGCCACCAGACCTTTCTCTATCAATTAGGAATCTGATGCCGTCACTAAACAAATTCCTTAAATTCTAGCCATTTGTTGAGTGTTTTTTTTGGTGTCTAATCCGCATATATATCACCATTGCCCTTGATTTTCTTGACTGTATATCTCTTAAATGTCAACATATACTCGTGTGATTTAGTTTACGAAGATTTTTCAGTGCCGAGAACCTCGATCAGAGAGTAAAAAAGGCGAAAGGTTCACAATGGTGTAAAATTAAAAGGGGATATACCGGGCTAGGATTCAAGTTACAGGAACAAGGGCCAAACCAACCTCCCAAGAATGGAATCGTCGAGCAAAAACACTTGACAACCTCCAAGAAGCAGCTTTTCTTACCACCAGACATTTCTCCATCAATTAGGAATCTGATGCAGTCATTAAACACATTCCTTAAATTGTAGCCATTTGTTGAGTGTTTTTTTTGGCGTCTAATCCGCATATATATCACCACTGCCCTTGATTTTCTTAACTGTATATCTCCTAATTGTCAACATATACACGTGTGATTTAGTTTACGAAGATTTTTAATGCCGAGAACCTCGATCAGAGAGTAAAAAAGGCGTAAGGTTCACAATGGTGTAAAATTAAAATGGGATGTACCGTGCTAGGATTCGAGTTACAGGAACAAGGGCCAACCCAACCACTCAAGAATGGAATCGACGAGCGAAAACACTTGACAACCTCCTAGAAGCAGCTCTTCTTACCACCAGACCTTTCTCCATCAATTAAGAATCTGATGCTGTCACTAAACACATTCCTTAAATTGTAGCCATTTGTTAAGTGTTTTTTTTTGTGTCTAATATGCATATATATCACCATTTCCCTTGATTTTCTTGACTGTATATCTCTTAAATATCAACATATACATGTGTGATTTAGTTTACGAAGATTTTTAAATGTCAAGAACCTCGATCAGAGAGTAAAAAAGGTGTAAGGTTCATAATGGTGTAAAATTAAAATGGGATATACCGGGCTAGGATTCGTTTACAGGAACACGGGCCAAACCAACCACCCAAGAATGGAATCGTCGAGCGAAAACACTTGACAACCTCCTAGAAGCAACTTTTCTTGCCACCAGACCTTTCTCCATCAATTAGGAATCTGATGCCGTCACTAAACACATTCCTTAAATTGTAGCCATTTGTTGAGTGTTTTTTTTTGGTGTCTAATCCGCATATATATCACCATTGCCCTTGATTTTCTTGACTGTATAACTCTTAAATATCAACATATACACATGTGATTTAGATTACGAAGATTTTTCAATGCCGAGAACCTCGATCAGAGAGTAAAAAAGTCGTAAGGTTCACAATGGTATAAAATTAAAATGGGATATACCGAGCTAATATTCGAGTTACAGGAACAAGGGCCAAACCAAACACCCAAGAATGGAATGGTCGAGCGAAAACACTTGACAACCTCCTAGAAGCAGCTTTTCTTACCACCAGACTTTTCTCCATCAGTTAGGAATCTGATGTCATCACTAAACACATTCCTTAAATTGTAGTCATTTTTGAGTGTTTTTTTTTTGGTGTCTAATCCGCATATATATCACCATTGCCCTTGATTTTCTTGACTGTATATCTCTTAAATGTCAACATATACACGTGTGATTTAGTTTACGAAGATTTTTCAATGCCGAGAACCTCGATCAGAGAGTAAAAAAGGCGTAAGGTTCACAATGGTATAAAATTAAAATGGGATATACCGGGCTAATATTCGAGTTACAGGAACAAGGGCCAAACCAAACACCCAAGAATGGAATAGTCGAGCGAAAACACTTGACAACCTCCTAGAAGCCGCTTTTCTTACCACCAGACTTTTCTCCATCAGTTAGGAATCTGATGTCATCACTAAACACATTCCTTAAATTGTAGTCATTTTTGAGTGTTTTTTTTTGTGTCTAATCCGCATATATATCACTATTGCCCTTGATTTTCTTGACTGTATATCTCTTAAATGTCAACATATACACGTGTGATTTAGTTTATGAAGTTTTTCAATGCCGAGAACCTCGATCAGAGAGTAAAAAAGGCGTAAGGTTCACAATGGTGTAAAATTAAAATGGGATATACCGGGCTAGGATTCGAGTTACAGAAACAAGGGCCAAACCAACCACCCAAGAATGGAATCGTTGAGCGAAAACACTTGGCAACCTCCTAGAAGCAGCTTTTCTTGCCACCAGACCTTTCTCCATCAATTAGGAATCTGATGCCGTCACTAAACACATTCCTTAAATTGTAGCCATTTGTTGAGTGTTTTTTTTTGGTGTCTAATCCGCATATATATCACCATTGCCCTTGATTTTCTTGACTGTATATCTCTTAAATGTTAACATATACTCGTGTGATTTAGTTTACGAAGATTTTTCAGTGCCGAGAATCTCGATCAGAGAGTAAAAAAGGCGAAAGGTTCACAATGGTTTAAAATTAAAAGGGGATATACCGGGCTAGGATTCAAGTTACAGGAACAAGGGCCAAACCAACCTCCCAAGAATGGAATCGTCGAGCGAAAACACTTGACAACCTCCTAGAAGCAGCTTTTCTTGCCACCAGACCTTTCTCTATCAATTAGGAATCTGATGCCGTCACTAAACAAATTCCTTAAATTCTAGCCATTTGTTGAGTGTTTTTTTTTTGGTGTCTAATCCGCATATATATCACCATTTCCCTTGATTTTCTTGATTGTATATCTCTTAAATGTCAACATATACTCGTGTGATTTAGTTTACGAAGATTTTTCAGTGCCGAGAACCTCGATCAGAGAGTAAAAAAGGCGAAAGGTTCACAATGGTGTAAAATTAAATGGGGATATACCGGGCTAGGATTCAAGTTACAGGAACAAGGGCCAAACCAACCTCCCAAGAATGGAATCGTCGAGCAAAAACACTTGACAACCTCCAAGAAGCAGCTTTTCTTACCACCAGACATTTCTCCATCAATTAGGAATCTGATGCAGTCACTAAACACATTCCTTAAATTGTAGCCATTTGTTGAGTGTTTTTTTTGGCGTCTAATCCGCATATATATCACCACTGCCCTTGATTTTCTTAACTGTATATCTCCTAAATGTCAACATATACACGTGTGATTTAGTTTACGAAGATTTTTAATGCCGAGAACCTCGATCAGAGAGTAAAAAAGGCGTAAGGTTCACAATGGTGTAAAATTAAAATGGGATGTATCGGGCTAGGATTCGAGTTACAGGAACAAGGGCCAACCCAACCACTCAAGAATGGAATCGACGAGCGAAAACACTTGACAACCTCCTAGAAGCAGCTCTTCTTACCACCCGACCTTTCTCCATCAATTAGGAATCTGATGCTGTCACTAAACACATTCCTTACATTGTAGCCATTTGTTAAGTGTTTTTTTTGTGTCTAATATGCATATATATCACCATTTCCCTTGATTTTCTTGACTGTATATCTCTTAAATATCAACATATACATGTGTGATTTAGTTTACGAAGATTTTTAAATGTCAAGAACCTCGATCAGAGAGTAAAAAAGGTGTAAGGTTCATAATGGTGTAAAATTAAAATGGGATATACCGGGCTAGGATTCGTTTACAGGAACACGGGCCAAACCAACCACCCAAGAATGGAATCGTCGAGCGAAAACACTTGACAACCTCCTAGAAGCAACTTTTCTTACCACCAGACCTTTCTCCATCAATTAGGAATCTGATGCCGTCACTAAACACATTCCTTAAATTGTAGCCATTTGTTGAGTGTTTTTTTTTTTTGGTGTCTAATCCGCATATATATCACCATTGCCCTTGATTTTCTTGACTGTATATCTCTTAAATATCAACATATACACATGTGATTTAGTTTACGAAGATTTTTCAATGCCGAGAACCTCGATCAGAGAGTAAAAAAGTCGTAAGGTTCACAATGGTATAAAATTAAAATGGGATATACCGGGCTAATATTCGAGTTACAGGAACAAGGGCCAAACCAAACACCCAAGAATGGAATGGTCGAGCGAAAACACTTGACAACCTCCTAGAAGCAGCTTTTCTTACCACCAGACTTTTCTCCATCAGTTAGGAATCTGATGTCATCACTAAACACATTCCTTAAATTGTAGTCATTTTTGAGTGTTTTTTTTTGGTGTCTAATCCGCATATATATCACCATTGCCCTTGATTTTCTTGACTGTATATCTCTTAAATGTCAACATATACACGTGTGATTTAGTTTACGAAGATTTTTCAATGCCGAGAACCTCGATCAGAGAGTAAAAAAGGCGTAAGGTTCACAATGGTGTAAAATTAAAATGGGATATACCGGGCTAGGATTCGAGTTACAGAAACAAGGGCCAAACCAACCACCCAAGAATGGAATCGTTGAGCGAAAACACTTGACAACCTCCTAGAAGCAGCTTTTCTTACCACCAGACCTTTCTCCATCAATTAGGAATCTGATGCCGTCACTAAACACATTCCTTAAATTGTAGCCATTTGTTGAGTGTTTTTTTTTGGTGTCTAATCCGCATATATATCACCATTGCCCTTGATTTTCTTGACTGTATATCTCTTAAATGTCAACATATACTCGTGTGATTTAGTTTACGAAGATTTTTCAGTGCCGAGAACCTCGATCAGAGAGTAAAAAAGGTGTAAGGTTCATAATGGTGTAAAATTAAAATGGGATATACCGGGCTAGGATTCGTTTACAGGAACACGGGCCAAACCAACCACCCAAGAATGGAATCGTCGAGCGAAAACACTTGACAACCTCCTAGAAGCTGCTTTTCTTACCACCAGACTTTTCTCCATCAGTTAGGAATCTGATGTCATCACTAAACACATTCCTTAAATTGTAGTCATTTTTGAGTGTTTTTTTTTGGTGTCTAATCCGCATATATATCACCATTGCCCTTGATTTTCTTGACTGTATATCTCTTAAATGTCAACATATACACGTGTGATTTAGTTTACGAAGATTTTTCAATGCCGAGAACCTCGATCAGAGAGTAAAAAATGCGTAAGGTTCACAATGGTGTAAAATTAAAATGGGATATACCGGGCTAGGATTCGAGTTACAGAAACAAGGGCCAAACCAACCACCCAAGAATGGAATCGTTGAGCGAAAACACTTGACAACCTCCTAGACGCAGCTTTTCTTACCACCAGACCTTTCTCCATCAATTAGGAATCTGATGCCGTCACTAAACACATTCCTTAAATTGTAGCCATTTGTTGAGTGTTTTTTTTTGGTGTCTAATCCGCATATATATCACCATTGCCCTTGATTTTCTTGACTGTATATCTCTTAAATGTCAACATATACACGTGTGATTTAGTTTACGAAGATTTTTCAATGCCGAGAACCTCGATCAGAGAGTAAAAAAGGCGTAAGGTTCACAATGGTGTAAAATTAAAATGGGATATACCGGGCTAGGATTCGAGTTACAGAAACAAGGGCCAAACCAACCACCCAAGAATGGAATCGTTGAGCGAAAACACTTGACAACCTCCTAGAAGCAGCTTTTCTTACCACCAGACCTCTCTCCATCAATTAGGAATCTGATGCCGTCACTAAACACATTCCTTAAATTGTAGCCATTTGTTGAGTGTTTTTTTTGGTGTCTAATCCGCATATATATCACCATTGCCCTTGATTTTCTTGACTGTATATCTCTTAAATGTCAACATATACTCGTGTGATTTAGTTTACGAAGATTTTTCAGTGCCGAGAACCTCGATCAGAGAGTAAAAAAGGTGTAAGGTTCATAATGGTGTAAAATTAAAATGGGATATACCGGGCTAGGATTCGTTTACAGGAACACGGGCCAAACCAACCACCCAAGAATGGAATCGTCGAGCGAAAACACTTGACAACCTCCTAGAAGCAACTTTTCTTGCCACCAGACCTTTCTCCATCAATTAGGAATCTGATGCCGTCACTAAACACATTCCTTAAATTGTAGCCATTTGTTGAGTGTTTTTTTTTGGTGTCTAATCCGCATATATATCACCATTGCCCTTGATTTTCTTGACTGTATATCTCTTAAATATCAACATATACACATGTGATTTAGTTTACGAAGATTTTTCAATGCCGAGAACCTCGATCAGAGAGTAAAAAAGTCGTAAGGTTCACAATGGTATAAAATTAAAATGGGATATACCGGGCTAATATTCGAGTTACAGGAACAAGGGCCAAACCAAACACCCAAGAATGGAATGGTCGAGCGAAAACACTTGACAACCTCCTAGAAGCAGCTTTTCTTACCACCAGACTTTTCTCCATCAGTTAGGAATCTGATGTCATCACTAAACACATTCCTTAAATTGTAGTCATTTTTGAGTGTTTTTTTTTGGTGTCTAATCCGCATATATATCACCGTTGCCCTTGATTTTCTTGACTGTATATCTCTTAAATGTCAACATATACACGTGTGATTTAGTTTACGAAGATTTTTCAATGCCGAGAACCTCGATCAGAGAGTAAAAAAGGCGTAAGGTTCACAATGGTGTAAAATTAAAATGGGATATACCGGGCTAGGATTCGAGTTACAGAAACAAGGGCCAAACCAACCGCCCAAGAATGGAATCGTTGAGCGAAAACACTTGACAACCTCCTAGAAGCAGCTTTTCTTACCACCAGACTTTTCTCCATCAGTTAGGAATCTGATGTCATCACTAAACACATTCCTTAAATTGTAGTCATTTTTGAGTGTTTTTTTTTGGTGTCTAATCCGCATATATATCACCATTGCCCTTGATTTTCTTGACTGTATATCTCTTAAATGTCAACATATACTCGTGTGATTTAGTTTACGAATATTTTTCAGTGCCGAGAACCTCGATCAGAGAGTAAAAAAGGCAAAAGGTTCACAATGGTGTAAAATTAAAAGGGGATATACCGGGCTAGGATTCAAGTTACAGGAACAAGGGCCAAACCAACCTCCGAAGAATGGAATCGTCGAGCAAAAACACTTGACAACCTCCAAGAAGCAGCTTTTCTTACCACCAGACATTTCTCCATCAATTAGGAATCTGATGCAGTCACTAAACACATTCCTTAAATTGTAGCCATTTGTTGAGTGTTTATTTTGGCGTCTAATCCGCATATATATCACCACTGCCCTTGATTTTCTTAACTGTATATCTCCTAAATGTCAACATATACACGTGTGATTTAGTTTACGAAGATTTTTAATGCCGAGAAGCTCGATCAGAGAGTAAAAAAGGCGTAAGGTTCACAATGGTGTAAAATTAAAATGGGATGTACCGGGCTAGGATTCGAGTTACAGGAACAAGGGCCAACCCAACCACTCAAGAATGGAATCGACGAGCGAAAACACTTGACAACCTCCTAGAAGCAGCTCTTCTTACCACCAGACCTTTCTCCATCAATTAGGAATCTGATGCTGTCACTAAACACATTCCTTAAATTGTAGCCATTTGTTAAGTGTTTTTTTTTTGTGTCTAATCTGCATATATATCACCATTTCCCTTGATTTTCTAGACTGTATATCTCTTAAATATCAACATATACATGTGTGATTTAGTTTACGAAGATTTTTAAATGTCAAGAACCTCGATCAGAGAGTAAAAAAGGTGTAAGGTTCATAATGGTATAAAATTAAAATGGGATATACCGGGCTAGGATTCGTTTACAGGAACATGGGCCAAACCAACCACCCAAGAATGGAATCGTCGAGCGAAAACACTTGACAACCTCCTAGAAGCAACTTTTCTTGCCACCAGACCTTTCTCCATCAATTAGGAATCTGATGCCGTCACTAAACACATTCCTTAAATTGTAGCCATTTGTTGAGCGTTTTTTTTGGTGTCTAATCCGCATATATATCACCATTGCCCTTGATTTTCTTGACTGTATAACTCTTAAATATCAACATATACACATGTGATTTAGTTTACGAAGATTTTTCAATGCCGAGAACCTCGATCAGAGAGTAAAAAAGTCGTAAGGTTCACAATGGTATAAAATTAAAATGGGATATACCGGGCTAATATTCGAGTTACAGGAACAAGGGCCAAACCAAACACCCAAGAATGGAATGGTCGAGCGAAAACACTTGACAACCTCCTAGAAGCAGCTTTTCTTACCACCAGACTTTTCTCCATCAGTTAGGAATCTGATGTCATCACTAAACACATTCCTTAAATTGTAGTCATTTTTGAGTGTTTTTTTTTGGTGTCTAATCCGCATATATATCACCATTGCCCTTGATTTTCTTGACTGTATATCTCTTAAATGTCAACATATACACGTGTGATTTAGTTAACGAAGATTTTTCAATGCCGAGAACCTCGATCAGAGAGTAAAAAAGGCGTAAGGTTCACAATGGTGTAAAATTAAAATGGGATATACCGGGCTAGGATTCGAGTTACAGAAACAAGGGCCAAACCAACCACCCAAGAATGGAATCGTTCAGCGAAAACACTTGACAACCTCCTAGAAGCAGCTTTTCTTGCCACCAGACCTTTCTCCATCAATTAGGAATCTGATGCCGTCACTAAACACATTCCTTAAATTGTAGCCATTTGTTGAGTGTTTTTTTGGTGTCTAATCCGCATATATATCACCATTGCCCTTGATTTTCTTGACTGTATATCTCTTAAATGTCAACATATACACGTGTGATTTAGTTTACAAAGATTTTTCAATGCCGAGAACCTCGATCAAAGAGTAAAAAAGGCGTAAGGTTCACAATGGTGTAAAATTAAAATGGGATATACCGGGCTAGGATTCGAGTTACAGGAACAAGGGCCAAACCAACCACCCAAGAATGGAATCGTCGAGCAAAAACACTTGACTACCTCCTAGAAGCAGCTTTTCGTGCCACCAGACCTTTCTCCATCAATTAGGAATCTGATGCCGTCACTAAACACATTCCTTAAATTGTAGCCATTTGTTGAGTGTTTTTTATTTTGTTGTCTAATACGCATATATATCTCCATTTCGCTTGATTTTCTTGACTGTATATCTCTTAAATGTCAACATATACACGTGTGATTTAGTTTACGAAGATTTTTCAATGACGAGAACCTCGATCAGAGAGTAAAAAAGGCGTAAGGTTCAAAATGGTGTAAAATTAAAATGGGATATACCGGGCTAGGATACGAGTTACAGGAACAAGGGCCAAACCAACCTCCGAAGAATGGAATCGTCGAGCGAAAACACTTGACAACCTCCTAGAAGCAGCTTTTCTTGCCACCAGACCTTTCTCCAGCAATTAGGAATCTGATGTCGTCACTAAACAAATTCCTTAAATTGTAGTCATTTGTTGAGTGTTTTTTTTTTGGTGTCTAATCCGCATATATATCACCATTGCCCATGATTTTCTTGACTGTATATCTCTTAAATTTCAACATATACACGTGTGATTTAGTTTACGAAGATTTTTCAATGCCGAGAACCTCGATCAGAGAGTAAAAAAGGCGTAAGGTTCACAATGGTGTAAAATTAAAATGGGATATACCTGGCTATGATTCGAGTTACAGGAACAAAAAACCAAGCACCCAAGAATGGAATCGTCGAGTGAAAACACTTGACAACCTCCTAGAAGTAGCTTTTCTTACCACTAGACCTTTCTCTATCAATTAGGAATCAGATGCCATCACTGAACACATTCCTTAAATTGTAGCCATTTGTTGAGTGTTTTTTTTTGTGTCTAATCCGCATATATATCACCATTGCTCTTGATTTTCTAGATTATATATCTTTTAAATGTCAACATATACACGTGTGATTTAGTTTACGAAGATTTTTCAATGCCGATAACCTTAATCAGAGAGTAAAAAAGGCGTAAGGTTCACAATGGTGTAAAATTAAAATGGGATAAACCGGGCCAGGATTCGAGTTACATGAACAAAGGCCAAACCAACCACCCAAGAATGGAATCGTCGAGCGAAAACACTTGACAACCTCCTAGAAGCAGCTTTTCTTACCACCAGACCTTTCTCCATGAATTAGGAATCTGATGCAGTCAGTAAACATATTCCTTAAATTGTAGCCATTTGTTGAAAGTTTTTTTTGGTGTCTAATCCGCATATATATCACCATTGCCCTTGATTTTCTTGACTGTATATCTCTTAAATGTCAACATATACATGTGTGATTTAGTTTACGAAGATTTTTCAATGCCGAGAACCTCGATCAGAGAGTAAAAAAGGCGTAAGGTTCACAATGGTGTAAAATTAAAATGGGATATACCGGGCTAGGATTCGAGTTAAAGGAACAAGGGCCAAACCAACCACCCAAGAATGGAATCGTCGAGCGAAAACACTTGACAACCTCCTAGAAGCAGCTTTTCTTGCCACCAGACCTTTCTCCATCAATTAGGAATATGATGCCGTCACTAAACACATTCCTTAAATTGTAGCCATTTGTTGAGTGTTTTTTTTGGTGTCTAATCCGCATATATATCACCATTGCCCTTGATTTTCTTAACTGTATTTCTCTTAAATGTCAACATATACACGTGTGATTTAGTTTACGAAGATTTTTCAATGCCGAGAACCTCGATCAGAGAGTAAAAAAGGCGTAAGGTTCACAATGGTGTAAAATTAAAATGGGATATACCGGGCTAGGATTCGAGTTACAGGAACAAGGGCCAAACCAACTGTTAGTGCACTACGTGTATTGACTTCGTCTTGGATCATGTAATAGAATAGGATAGAATTATCAGTGCCCAAGGTTCGAGAAACAGATTTTTAGGTTTAAGATACTGAGTTCGCTTGAAAGTGTCTAGGACAAGTTCAAGCGAAACCTTAACATTGTGTGTTCGCTTGAAAGGATCAAAGACAAGTTCAAACGAAACCAGCACAACTGAGTTCGCTTGAACGTGCTCTTGTCCATTTCAAGCGAACCTTCACACCTATAAATAGGGCACTTGTTGATTTCATTTGGTACGGCTTCTGGATTTGTAACGAAGTGCTGCCAAAATCTGTTCAGGTTGTAATTGATGTTATTATCAACATAACTGACAGATTTAATAGTATCAAGCTGTTTCCACGTCCGTTTCACTGATTTCGCCTTTGAATCGGATTACAAGCTCTTCTGAACGACTCGTTTGGGTCCAACAACGATCCTACAAGTGGTATCAGAGCTCAGGAAGAAGAGTTTAGCTTGATATCATCAATTTTCTGACCTCTACACCTTCTTTTCCAATCTGAACAAGTTTCTACGGTCAAAATGGCATGAGTTTTTCACCGAACATGCAAAACAGTATAATAACAAAGCCTTGAGAGTTTGAAACTGAAATTCGAAGTAAAAATGACAAAATTGGACTAAAAACTAGGTTTCGCTTGAACGAACACTTTGGGTTTCGCTTGAAAATAGCTGCTGAGTTCGCTTCAAACAGTCATTTCGCTTCAAAATATAGTTGAGTTCGGTTCAAACAACCATTTCGCTTGAAGTTATGTTTTCGCTTGAATGGTCATCTAGGCATCTCGCTTGAAAGCTGATATTCAGTTTTAACTTGTTGTTTCGCTTGAAGTCTCAGTTCGCTTGAAAGTGAAAATTCCGAGTCAAGATCATTTCACATCAACTGAGTGTCAGTTTGTTTTCAGAATATTTGATATTGTGTGTACTGATTGTGTTTGCTTTTATTGTATTTGTTCAGGATTACATCATGGCTGAAGAATTCTACAATACGTTTTTCAATGCGTTCACATCTGAATCTTCCGAGATTACAAATGTTACACCAAAAACCGTCACGAAAGCAATCAATGAGAACATCAAGCATGATAATTTCTACGGAACACACTCAAAGCCACTAACTCAAGAAAGCATTGAGGATTATACATGGTGGAAAGAACGGTTTCTTAATTGGGCGAAAGCGTATGCGCATGAAAGCTGGTTCTGTTTAGAGTTTGGATATGAACGACCGAAGGATGATAAAGCGAAGTAATTTCATTTAAGAAATTACCGAGAGAAGACAAAGCAGATTATGCAGCTGAACAGAGAATGATTGCTTTATCCAGACGGCAATTAGAAATGATATTTTTGCACTGCTTAATCATGATGGGTCGTCAAAATCTGTTTGGGAAGCTTTATGTGTTAAAGCTGAGGGGGGTAAACAGATTAGAAAAAAACAAAATTGCATTGCTTAAAAAAGAATTCGATTTATTTGATAGTTTAAAAGGATAGTCGGTGAGGCAAATGATAGAGAGATTCTGTCATCTCAAAATTGAACTTGAACGTTTTAAAATTGAGAAAACAAGAGAGGAAATTATAGATAAATTTGAGATGAAGGAGAAAACTCGAGAAGAGATCTTGAGTGAGAAAACTTATTGAGAAAGAAACGTTGTTTACAACAGAATGGATGAGATGTAGGAAGAATATGAGAGTGCTGTTATGAGCTGAAGATGGGATAAGAAGAGAGAATGCTACTACAACAGAGAAGGAGAACCAGTTGTTCCAAAGAAAGACATAATCTTTGATGATGTTCTTCTCATAATTCCTTTGAGAGCCGAATATTATAGAAATGTGATGAAAGATGACACATATGCTAAAAGGCATGAAAAGGAGATCAGATATGCCATGACATCATGTCTGAGAAAAAGAGATGAAGAGAGAATGAAAAAGAATGTTGAAGAATTGGTGAACAATCTGAAGAAGGTTACTGAAGAGGTTAAAGCAAAAACTGTTGAAGTTGAAGTTGTGAAAGAGGAAGTTTTGAAAATGATGAGACAGAAAAGATTGAAGAAAAAGTTGTTGTGAATGAAGAGTTTGAGAAAGTTGTTACTAAAGAACAACAGATCAGAAAAGAGGTGAGGAAAGAAGAAGAAGAAGTTAAGAATGAGAATTTGGAAGCTGATAATATTGGTGATGATGTCGGTGTTGAAGAAAAGCAAGATGATGATGATCAGAAGGAAACTGAGGCAACTGCATCAAACACCGAAGTGCCAATCACTGAGGTACATTCTGATTCTGAAATCTTAAAGACTATTGATCAGTGCATGAAATGCATGGAATCATGCAGAGCTTGTACTGAAAAAGATGAGCAATTCAGAACAAGAGATCTTGAATTCACTAAAATTGAAAACATTTTTAAAGAAAAATGCAAAGAAATGCTAGAAAAAAAAAAGTTTTGAAAGAAAATGATGAAAAACTTTCAGAAAAATGTAAAAAGTTAGAAACAAAAAATGAAGTTTTGAAAGAAAATGTTTCTAAAATGACAGAAAAATGTTCACAAAAAGAAATTGCTTGTCAAGAAATGAAGAAAGAATATGACTCAATGAAATTAGCATATCATATTACGAAAGAGTCATACGAAAAGGTGAAAGATGAAATGAAATATGCTCAATCAAGAATGAATTATCTTTCTAAAACAACTAAAGAATTTAAACGAATGTATTCCATAAAACAAGATGTTGTTAATTCTTATATTGAGGATGTTGCTAAGCTAAAGCGACAGATTGCTAATTTAGAACAGGATAACAACAAGTTAAAGAGTTATCACGTGTCGTCATATGTGCTTGAACGTATTTTCAATATAAAACCGGGAGATGGTGAGTCTGAGCAAAACAAGAAAGGCATTGGCTCAGAGTTTCATCAAGTTCCACCACCGGGAAAATTTGCATTTTATGATGAGGAAAAGGTCAAAAAAGCTTTCAACCTGGTTGATCAATTGCCAGACAACAATGATGTAACCTATTCCAAATCTGATGATACTCATGATTCAGAGGTGGTAGGTAAAGTTGTTGAAAGTGTGTTGCAAGAAGAGTCGGATGATACAGGTAAATCTGAATCACAGGATGAAGATGAAGGAAATCTTCATGATATTTATCTGAAAAACACAAAATTTGAGAAAAAATTGAATGATGATTCAAAAGGATTGGTTTATACCATGATTGGATTGGACAAATTGTTCTTAGATGTTGTATTCCCGATTCAGAATGTGATTTCAGAAAAGGTTGATAAAGTTTTCAAAATGGTTGAGATAGAGAAATCTGAAATTTCAAAATTTGCTGGTAAAGGTCGCAAATCTTTTTATAACAACAAACCTGATTTTAAGAAGAAAAACATGAAGGCTGGGTTGGGTTATAAGAAGAAACAAAGTTGGAAAAGAAATGAAACTCCGAATTTTCAGATAAAAACGAGTTTTGTTCAAGGAAAGAGTTTAGCTGAAGAAAAAGAACTTAAAATTGGACAACAGTCTATTGAAGAGTTCCTAGCTCAAAAGAAAAAGCAACAACCACAGGTCAAAGATGTATCCAAGAGAACATGTTTTAAGTGTCATCAGATAGGACATCTTGCACGAAAGTGTCCAAATCCGAAACCTGTGGATGTTGATAAAAAGAAGACTGAAAATGCTGACAAACAAAAATTTGAGAATGTGAGACAAAGGTCAACCAGATTTGACTCAAAACAAACTTGGAGGTATAACACAAACAAGTTTGCTTCGAATCAAAACTGGAAATCAAACCCGAACAGGTTCGATTCGAGACAGACCTACACACCCAGAGTCAGAACAACTCAAAGTTGGAAAACAACTGTTGATATGACAAAACCACAAGAGTTTTGGAAACCAAAAGTTGTTCAAAAACAAAATATTCAAAAAGAGTCTCTTTTTTACAAACGTGGTACTCCTAAAGGTCAAACATGGAGTGAAAAGAAACAGGTGATTTTTGAAAAAGATGAAAAAGTTGAAGTAAAAGTTGAAAAGATTTTTATGAAAGATTACAAAGAGTTTCCAGCATTGAATGAAAATTATTGTGTTGAAATGCCTAAGGTTCAACAGACCTGGGCTAAATTGTTCAAGTAATGAAGTAGTCTGAATGTGCAGGTGCTCAACAAATCCGAATATTGTGAGAAGGGAAGTTGGAGCAGCCTGACACAACGAGGAGAGGAGGCTGCTGAATCCTGTGTTGGTTGAAACAGGAAGTTTGTTTGTTTTTTGTAAATAAATAAACCATATTTTAAAACCCTAAAAATTGAAAAATTAAAAACCAAAAATATGTTATTAGTTTGTTAAAATTTGAAAAAACAAAAATATGTTTTTTTTGTTAAAAATAGAAAATTTTAAAAATTTGTGATTGATTGAATACGCCGAAACCCTCACGGCTGAACAAACATGATTATTTTAACAAGATTGAAAAACGGTTTTCAAATTGTCGAAGATCAATGAGTTGTAAATCATGGGGGTACTTTATATTAGTTTTCCGCAAAACAGAGCACAGTTAGCAGAAAATGGATGGCGAGACAAAGCTATCAGTATTGGTTGTCAAATTTTCTTTAAATGATTTTGGATTTTAGGAGGAGAAAAATTGTTAGAAAATACAAAAACATTAGAAAATTTGAAAAAGCCAAAAACATGATAAAATTCATAAATTGAGTTTTTGCGTAAAAAGAGTAAATGATAGTACATCAGTAGACGGTTACAGTATGCTAAAGAATTGTAATGATTAAATAGTGTTAAACGGTCTCACTGATGATATGCCGATAGGTTTTTATACATTTAGTAAACTTTTTCGGGATATAAACCTAAATTCAAACTTGCTTATTTCGTGGGGAACACTACTTGGATATATAGGTAACCCCTGAAATGTCGTTTGAAGGACCCCTCTTTCTGAGATACTAGGTCTTTATACTTAGTGATATCTGGGGTATTATTCCAGGACTTCTGCTGAATGGAAGTTCTGACCTAGTCTCCGAATAATACTTTCTGCAATGCTTGAAACATAGCGCCGCCCTCAGCAAATTGATGAAACAATAAAATTGATAGTCATTGCTGTTGTAATTCAAAAGATCCTCTAAAGGGGACATATCAAAAGTCGAGCCGTCATCTCTCTGCTGAACGGAAGTTCTGACCTGAGCTCTCACGGTTTCGTAATATAATTTATTCCCCTTACAGATATCATCTAGGTATACTCACCTGTAAGACTGAATATTGGGATTTGGATACGGGAGTATATTCAAGAGGCGGGACACATGAATGAGTTTAAGTTCTTAATTCACCTAATTCGTATCCCGAATCAGTTGAAACTTGTGTAAAAATTTAAATGGATCAGTATATCGACAATCTAAGTGAATTGTTTAATTCTTAATGTGTAAATAAGCTCAACGGTACTTGTGACGTGTCAAAAACTGATATGATCCTCTGACGCATACTCAAACAAAAATATTGTCTGTAAATATGTTTGTACATATTTCTTTACTGCTTTATATTTTCAGAAAAATACAAAAATATTTTTGATTCTGCTTTACTTTTGACAACCGATGTTTGAGATGCTGAGTTTCAAAATCTAAGTAAGCAGATTGTGTTTCTGAAAATAAAACAAGTTCATTAATTTGAAACTTGAATTAAAATAAAAAATTTCAAAAACAGTTTGTGATATCTCCAAGGTCATTAGTTTGGACTTGGATGATTAACTGTGAGGGATTTTGGATTCTTGACATTGCTAAATCTGTAAAGATTGTTGATAGGGGGAGTGGTTTAAAGAAGAATGAATAGCCAGGTTACGATTCTTGGTAGTTTAAAATGTTGTTACATATAAACGTATGAGTGATTGCAGGAAAGAGTCCAGATTACAATCCCGAGAGCTGAGTCTAAGGGGGAGTCTGAAGACAAGCTTGAAACAAGAGGGAGCTTGTAAATGGATAGCTAGGTGTCGATCCCAAAGCATGGAAGCTTGACAAAAGGGGGAGCCTGAAGATGATGGAAAAATAGAAGGATTGATGGATGCTTATAATGTTACAATTTGGATGAGAAGGCAGAATGATCAAGACTGAAGATGTGTCATGATGAAGACTAGACACTGAAGACTTCGTCAATATCCGAGGGGGAGTCTGTTAGTGCACTACGTCTATTGACTTCGTCTTGTATCATGTAATAGAATAGGATAGAATTATCAGTGCCCAAGGTTCGAGAAACAGATTTTTAGGTTTAAGATAGTGAGTTCGCTTGAAAGTGTCTAGGACAAGTTCAAGCGAAACCTTAACATTGTGTGTTCACTTGAAAGGATCAAAGACAAGTTCAAGCGAAACCAGCACAACTGAGTTCGCTTGAATGTGCTCTTGTCCATTTCAAGCGAACCCTAACACCTATAAATAGGGCACTTGTTGATTTCATTTGGTACGGCTTCTGGATTTGTAACGAAGTGCTGCCAAAATCTGTTCAGGTTGTAATTGATGTTGTTATCAATATAAGTGACAGATTTAATAGTATCAAGCTGTTTCCACGTCCGTTTCACTGATTCCGCCTTTGAATCGGATTACAAGCTCTTCTGAACGACTCGTTTGGGTCCAACAGCGATCCTACACCAACCACCCAAGAATGGAATCGTCGAGCGAAAACACTTGACAACCTCCTAGAAGCAACTTTTCTTGCCACCAGACCTTTCTCCATCAATTAGGAATCTGATGCCGTCACTAAACACATTCCTTAAATTGTAGACATTTGTTGAGTGTTTTTTTTGGTGTCTAATCCGTATATATATCACCATTGCCCTTGATTTTCTTGACTGTATATCTCTTAAATGTCAACATATACACGTGTGATTTAGTTTACGAAGATTTTTCAATGCCGAGAACCTCGATCAGAGAGTAAAAAAGGTGTAAGGTTCACAATGGCGTAAGATTAAAATGGGATATAATTCGAGTTACAGGAACAAGAACAAACCAACCAACCAAGAATGGAATCGTCGAGCGAAAACACTTGACAACCTCCTTGAAGCAGCTTTTCTTGCCACCAGACCTTTCTCCATCAATTAGGAATCTGATGCCGTCACTAAACACATTCCTTAAATTGTAGCCATTTGTTGAGTGTTTTTTTTGTGTGTCTAATCCACATATATATCACCATTGCCCTTGATTTTCTTGACTGTATATCTCTTAAATGTCAACATATACACGTGTGATTTAGTTTACGAAGATTTTTCAATGCCGAGAACCTCGATCAGAGAGTAAAAAAGGCGTAAGGTTCACAATGGTGTAAAATTAAAATGGGATATACCGGGCTATGAATCGAGTTACAGGAACAAAAAACCAAGCACCCAAGAATGGAATCGTCGAGTGAAAACACTTGACAACCTCCTAGAAGCAGCTTTTCTTGCCACCTGACCTTTCTCCATCAATTAGGAATCTGATGCTGTCACTAAACACATTCCTTAAATTGTAGCCATTTGTTGAGTGTTTTTTTTTTGTGTCTAATCCGCATATATATCACCATTGCCCTTGATTTTCTTAACTGTATATCTCTTAAATATCAACATATACACGTGTGATTTAGTTTACGAATATTTTTTGTTGGTGCATACGTCTGTCGACTTCGTCTTGTATCGAGTCTTGTACTAGAATTGTTAGATCAGGGCACGTAGTTCGAGAAATTAGGATTTATTGGTAATTTCCTTTGAAGTGGGTAATTTCGCATGAAATAGCCACTGGCTATTTCAAACGAAATTAGACTTTGTAATTTCGCTTGAAATGGTCAATGCCACTTTCAAGCGAAATCACCTCCACTATAAATACCCCTTCAAGCGAAATCATTTGTAACTTTTGTAATTCCGGTACCGAAGTGCTGCCGACGTGTCTACTGATCTGTAATCGTGTTATAATCAATATACAAGACATTTAGAAGTGAAACAAGCTGTTTTCCAAGTTAATTCATTTGTTTCCGCCTCTTGAATTGATAAGAACTCTTCTGATTGACTCGTTTGGGTCACAGAACGATCCTACATGTGGTATCAGAGCTCAGGAGGAAGAGTTCTTGCCAAAACAGCCATAATTTCTGATTTCTACACCTTCTTTTCAAAATTAAACGGAATTTTACTGTCAAAATGGTCTAAATTTCACACATAATAGGCGAAACAGTATTTTAAAGAATCCTTGAAAGAATTGGACCTTAATTCAGCTTAAAATTGGTAAAAATTGTAATTTCGCTTGAAAATGATTTCGGATTAAGTGACGTCAGCAGCATTTCACACGGAATTAGCACTTGATTTCGCTTGAAATTGCTATTCCGCTTGAAAAGTACCTTTGATTTCACACGAAATTACCTGATTCCGCTTCAAAAGGTGATTCCGTTTGAGACATTCCACACGAAATTAGTAATTTCACTCCAAAGTGTAATTCCGTTTGAACATTCATCTGTTTCACATGAAATCAGGTATTCCGTGTGAAAGTGTAATCTCGTTTGAAAGCGATTTCATGTGAAACTGTATTTTTTAGACTTATGTTTGTGAAACAATTTGTCTAATCATGGAAGAAGAATTTTACAATGCGTTTGCTACTCCAGTTGCACCAGTTACAGCTGCTGAAACAATGTACAGTGAAAATGAGACGGGAACTCATCAAAAACCGCCAAAGCTCATGTACATTAAAGATTTTAAAGGATGGCAAAATCGATTTGAGAACTGGGTGCAAGCTTATAAGTTTGACGCATGGTGTTCATTGGAAAAAGATTACGAGAAACCGAAAAATGAACGTGGGATTGAAAAAGCATTTTGTGACTTTTCAAAGAATGATAAATTGAAATATACAAGTGAAAAAATGATGATCATTAGTTTTCAACAAGAGATTAAAGAAGATATCTTTGTGTTACTCCAACATGATGGTACTGCTAGATCAATTTGGACGGCATTAATTCAAAAGTTTAAAGGAAGTGCAGATATGATCAAGAACAAAAAGGCTTTACTAAAGAAATCATTTGATATATTTGTAGCTTTCGTAGGAGAATCAACAAAAACAAAAATTGATAGATATTGTCATCTTGTTTTAGAAATGGGAAGATTGGAAATAAAGAAAGACGACGAAGAATGGGTTGATAAACTAGCCGATGCATTACCACAGCAGAAATGGGGAACTTATTTGATGATTCTTAAACACACGAGAAAATCTGAAAATATGAATCTGGCATAGTTTATTCAGAAGATTGAAGAGCACGAGTTGGATATCCGAAAACAGCAATCATGAAGAATCAAAATGCTCAACAAGATGTCAGTTTATACTATAGAGGAAACAAATTTGAAGCTACTCCCAGTCCAAAGATTCAAACTGGTTTCAGTGCTGATAGTTCTTTTGGAACAAAAGGTCGTACTGTGATTCAGAGTGGTGGACATTCGTCTTCGTATTCAAGCTTTGATCCAAATCATACAACACCAAGTCCTCAACAGCAGAATTCTACAAATCTGCAGTGCAATGTTACTTTAAACATTCAAAATGGTCAAAATTTGTCTCCAGAAATAGCTAAGCAACACATGGCATCACTCGTTGCTATGTTGGAATCATATGAAAGTTTGATTGCTCACAAAATTGGAAATCCGATGCTTACAAAAGAAGATTATGACCAAATTGATGCAGAGGAACTTGAGTTGATGGATGTCAAATGGTGTATGGCTAGTGCTGTTAGAAGGGCAGGAAAATTTCAACAAATCACAGGTAGAGATGAGTTTCGGGGATTGGCTAATTCTCCATTAGGATTTGACAAGTCAAAAGTTACATGTTTTCGTTGCAAAGGAAAAGGACACTTTAAACGAGAGTGTAAAAATCAAGAAGCAACAAGAGGATCAGAAAAGAATGATTATTATCAGAAATCCATTTTTCATCAGATTGATCAGCAACCACAAACGGCACATGCACGTACTATTGAAGATAAAAAGAAAGCTTGTCTTGTTAATTAAGATGATGAAAAAGTTGCAGAGGGGTTTAGCTGGGATAAATTCATTCCACCGGGTTCAGGATTTGTTGCTCAAATTTTGGAAACAGAATCAATCAAATCTCAGTCAAAAAGAATACCTATTTTTCCAGAATTAGGAAATGACGCAGACACAGATGATGAAGAAGAGTATATTAATAAAGCTAGAAAAGGTTTGGATACTGATAGTTTTTATTTGTTCTTTGCAGATAAGATTGAGATGCTAAATGAGAAAAGGGCTGCTAGATTGAAGAGAGAGTTGGAAGCAAAAAGAATTGTTGAAGAAAAAGAAAAACTAGAAGCCAAGAAAACTGTAGTTACAGAAATTTCAACAAAGAAAGTTGAAGATGAAGAGTATGAGATAAAAATAGAAGTTGATGAAGAAAAGATAATTGAGAAAATTGTTAAAGTTGAGAAAATTGTCGAGGTTGAAAAAATAGTCGAAGTTGAGAAAATCGTCGAGGTAGAAAAAATTGTTGAAATTGAGAAGATTGTCTAGGTTGAAAAGACAGTTGAGGTCATTAAACCTTGTCTGAAATGTTTGGAGCCTTGCAAACATTGTGAGGAAAAAGATAAGAAGATTTGTGAACTGGAAGAGATGAAAGAGAATTTGTTATCTGACATAAAGTATGTGAAGGAATCATATGATGTCCTGAACAACACAGTGAATGGTCTGAAAAAGACAAATTCAGAAATTGAAGCTGCTATGACAAAGATGAACTCAACATTAATGTCAAAGCAGAAGGTCATTAATGAGTACATTGAAGATTGTGCACAGTTGAAGAAAGAATTGGAACTCGAAATGATTGAGAGTGAAAGAATCAAAAGGTTACTGTTGAGTTATACAACATGTGATTATTTGATTGATCTAGTTTATCCTACTGTTGCAGGTCTTGAAGCTTTCAAAGATAAAGAGACGAAAGAAACGGATGCTAGTAAGAAACAAAGTGTCAAGTATAACAAGTGTCCGCCTCCAATCTATGAGAGTTATTCCCCCGGAAATCCAAACGAGGAGCGTTTATAAAAGGTAGTCAACATCAAGTTAAAGTCTGAAACCATTGATGAGTTACCAGATAACATTGATGTCAAATTCTCAGTGTCTGACACTGATCATGAGTCAGTATTGTTAAAGAAAGTGGTTGATCAGGTGTTGGATATGGATGAAGAGTCAAATTCGGAGTCTAAGTCAGATAGTTCAAGTTCATCAGAAAAGAGTCCGAATTCACCGATTAAAAGGGTTTACAATAAAGAATTCCTGTTATCAAAATCTAATTTGAATGATGGACCAATCAAAGTGGCATATACTTTGAATGATTCAGACAAATTATATTCTGATGAGGATTTTCCAATAAGAAGTGTCAAATCTGAAATGATCAAACAGGTTTTCAAATTAACAAAAATTAACATTTCTGAAATAAAAGATTTAAATCTTCATGAAAAACCTAAAAAGTACACTTCAAGAGTTCAACTTCCTTGTGGTTTATTGGTTTCCAAGTTGCTAGTGGAGCTTTGGAGTCAATTGACCACAAGTTCGAGGTTGGTGGTGGTGGTGAAAGAGTTCAACAAAGATTGAACAAGAAAAAGGGTTACAGTTCAGGTTCAGGTTATCAAAAGAAACCAAACCATAATGGTAATTTCATAAAGCAGGGATTAGGTTTCATTTCCCAAAAAAATTATAAAAATGAGAAAAAATATAAATCAAAAACAAAATTTGTTGCAGGAGGAAGTTCAGAAGAAGAGCAGAAGAAATCATTTTCGAGACAGTCAAACCAAGAGTTTCTTGCTGAGAAGAAAAATAATATGATGATGAGAAATGAGCAAATAGTTGAGAGAAGAATGTGTTTCAAATGTCATGTGTTTCAAATGTCACAAGATTGGAAACATTGCTTGGAACTGTCAACAGTAAAACAACACAAAACAGGGAGTTTCTTTTAACTCAAGATTGGAAGAAATACATATTGATGAAAAGAAACAATCAACAAATTTTGAGATTGGTGAAACTTCAAAACGTTTTTACAAAAGAAAAGTTGATTTGAACAAACAAAGGTGGGTTGTTGTCACACCCCCAAAAATCCACACGCAGAGTATCACCGCTTGGAGGCGTGACATGACCAGGATCAAGCCACCAA